>JAJPUD010006441.1:0-22955 GCA_023553655.1 Myrmecobius fasciatus
ACTCTAATTCCTTTAATCTCTTTTTCTTGTCTTATTGCCAAGGCTAGCATTTCTAATACAATATTGAATAGTAATGGTGATAGTGGGCAGCCTTGTTTCACCCCTGATCTTATTGGGAATGGGTTCCAGTTTATCACCATTACATATGATGCTAGCTGATGGTTTTAAATAGATGCTACCGACTATTTTAAGGAAAAGTCCACTAATTCCTATACTCTCTAATGTTTTTAATAGGAATGGATGCTGGATTTTATCAAATGCTTTTTCGGCATCCTTGTCTCTTTTAATTAGACCTATTTTTGCTTTTGCTCAATCTGAAATTAGGACTGCTACCTTTGCTTTTTTATTTCAGCAGAGCCTTCATCTCTACTAATAAAAAGAGAGTCCCATATCAATCGATTTTGGAACAGGGTTCCAAACTCCATCTAGATCTATTCAAAGAATGTTTTTTCCCTAAATATGGACATTTTTTTTAGGAAAGAGGCAAAGCTTCTTCTAAGTTTAGTAGATTTTAACTATGAATGTGAATGGGCTGGACTCTCCCATAAAATGGAAGCTGATGTCAGACTTTATTAAAAACCATAATCATACAATATGTTTTTTACAAGAAACAAATTTGAAGCAATGATACATATGGAGTAAAGGTAAAAGGCTGAAGCAGAATCTACTATATTTCAGCTGAATTGAAAAAAAATAGATCTAATTAAAAGAGATAAGGAAGGAAACTACATTCACGGTTAAAATTACTAATTCTGTATTTCCCACTATCTTATTTTTCCCAAGTTATACTTTTCTCTTTCCTTTCCCCACTTCCCTCCTCATCAGAGTTTTGCTTCTGACCCTTAACTTCCTCAGTCTGTCCTCCCCTTTTTCAACCTATTCTCCCTTTCTCATCTCTTTTCCCTTCTATTTCTGTTCTCCCTTTTATTCGATTCTCCCTTTCTTTTCTCCTTTCTCCTCCTATTTCCCTATAGGGTGAGACAACTTTCTATATCAGACTAAATATGTCTGATAGTCTTTCTTTGAGCTAAATCTGATGAGATTAAGGTTCAAACAATGCTCATCTCCCTCCCTTCTTTCTCTCAACTGTAATAGGAATTTTTTGCCTTTTCATGTGATGTAATTTACCCTATTTTACTTCTCCTTTCCTTTTTTTCCCAGTACAATCCTTTTTCCACCTCTGATTCAATTGTTTCTTTCTAGCTGCTTACAGTTTTTTCTCCTTGATCTGATAATTCTGGAATTTAGCTACAATATTCCTTGGGGTCTCTTTCAGGAGGTGATTGGTGGGTTCGTTCAATGTTTCTGATTCTAGGATATCAGGGCAATTTTCCTTGATGATTTATTGAAAGATGTTGTCAGGGTTCTTTTTTTATTGTACTTTCCAGGTACTTCAATAATTCTTATATTGTCTCTCCTGGATCTATTTTTCAGGTCAGGTTTTCTGTTTTTGTTTTTTGTTTTTTTCCCCAATGTATTATTTTACATTTTCTTCTACTTTTTCATTTTTTTGGGGGTTTTGTTTGACTGATTCTTTATGTCTCATTGAGTCATTCATTTTCATTTGTTCAATTTTAATTTTTGTTAATTATTTTCTTCAGTTAGCTTTTTTACCTCCTTTTGCATTTGCCCATTGAACTTTTAAATAAGTTATTTTGTGCACTGGATATTTTTTCCATTTCACCAATTTCATTTTTCAAAGAGTTGTTTTCTTTTCCATTTCACCAAAATAAAATGCACGTGAAAGCATATTTTAACTAGGGAAGTATTCTATACACATTAAATATTAATATTACAATTATGAGTAAGAAGATTCTAATATTGGAGAGTACTCAAAATAAATTTAAATTAGTATCATCTCAGAACTCTACAAAAGAGTTTTATAACATATTTCCCTGCTAAGTCTCATCTGAATAAATGTTAGAAGTGTGAAAGATGTGAAATTTTAAAATGATAGTTTCAATAATATTTCTATTTGAGTATCTCCTCCATCAATGAAGATTTGCAAATTATCCATTCCTTTTCATCTTTGATAATGTTTGCTAGTATTCTCACATATTCTATGAAGGATCCACCCAATGTGCTGTTGACTTTCTTTTGCCTTGATTTATTTTGGGGGAAAATGGGTATAACAGTGGAGTCCTATCCAACTGCAATTTTATAAAAATAACTGATTGACCTTCATAATTGACTGGTCCATCCACCCCCTTTTCATTTCTTCAAAATATCATGACCATCATGTATGTTTTTCCATAGAATTTGGGTTATTCACAACTTTAACCTATTTGAGACTATGGTGTTCTAAGATGTCTGTCAACAGAGCAATGTCAGAATATTTGTGGTGATTTGTGGGTCTTTGCATTAGAGTGTAGTTGAGATCACTGAAATCCTGATGCAGTGCATTTCATCTTGCTCTTTATTCAATTTAATTTTAGGTTCAATTCATTGTGCTTCTGCAATGTCTGTGCTGGGTATGTATACTAATGCAATGTACATCCAATAGTATTCCATTTACTGGATAAAAGGCAGTTTTCACTCCGGTAATTTTTTTCTGTATGTATCATTGAGCAGATGTCTTTCAGGAAGTCCTGTAATATGCTAAGTCTTAGGGAATTAACACAGTATCATATAGTAGACAGCAAAAATCATGAAATATTTATATAAGTATTTACTATATGCCAAGCACCATGCTAAGTTTATTACAAAAAGAGGCAAAGATAATTTCTGCCTTCAAAGAGCTTATAATCTAATTTATAAAATTTTTATCAATGTACTCTTTATTACTAGAATCTTCTAAAATCTTCTCTTGATTTTACCACAGTTTTATAGAGTCTCTCATAAGATTGAAGTTCATACAAAATTTTTATTTCAAATTGTAAATAAGTGGAGACAGATCACAGATCATTCATGAATTCATTTAATAAGCATTTATTAATCACCTACTATATATGCAAGGCACTGGGAACATAAAGACAAAATACAAGATAGTTCCTGATAGGGCATGGTTTTATAGAATATGGCTTTTGTAAGATTTCTGGTAAATCAGGAAAAAGGAATGATGAGTAATGCATTTCTAGTAATGATGGTGTCATCTCTATCTGGAAAGCAGGGCAATTGATCTCTGTGACAGGAAGGTAACAGCTATTATCAAAAACCGAGACAAAGGGATCAGTCTCCTCTCTCTGAGACTGCCTGTAACTAGTTCCCAAAAGCAGAACAATTCCAGGTTTTTAGGCTTGCATTTCCTAAATAGGTCCTTGTGCTGCAGAACTGATTAGGCTGTTGACAGCAGAGAGCACAAAAGCCAGATGAGATGGCTTTGTGACCGAATAATGCACCACTGGGGAGTCTGATTACATGGGTGTCTCTTTCTATGCTGCCTGTATTTGTGTTCTCTTGTTTTGCATATGTCCTTGAAGATACCTGTGCAATAAAAGGTCTATAATACAGGCTGATGGAGATCTTGAAATTCATTAGATACCAGAAGTTTGGCCAGCAGCAGCAGTTGCTGCCACATCCTTGACAACACCTTTTGGGCTATTCTCAAATTCTCTCAGGTGTGTGTCTATGCCAGAGGTTTTAGAGCTTTGGAAGCCAGAGGTTATGGGACCATTTCAGCTGGACTAAGCAAGAAATTAATTTAGATTTTTTCTAGTAGGTAATAGAAAAGAGAATAACAAACAGGTAGGGATGCCAGAAGAGACAGTATTCATTCTAGGATGGATATTGTGAGATTTGGAGTCAGGAGCACCTAGGATCAAATAGTATTCCAAATGCTTATTAGCTTGGTGATTCTGGTCAAGTCATTTAAGCTCCCTGGGCCTAAGTTTTGATATGTGTTAATGGGCATAATATATCTGTAGTTTCTACCTCACAGATTTTGGGAGAACTAATTAGATAATATATGTAAAAGCATTTTATAAACTTTAAAATACTGTATAAGTCAGTTGTAATTTTGTGGCATTTATTTCTTCTTAGAGCTATCATAAAACTGCACTTCTTATATATTTATTCTATTTTATGCCATTCTTACTCATTTATCTATCATATTGTTGTGGTGTTCTATATAATATGGCTTAAAGTTCAAAAACCAACTCAGGAGCGCTTAATCATGTATTTAGTTCAGGGACAGATTTATTGGTACCCTTGTTTGGTAAAGAAGTGGCCTAGAAATCTTTGGAATGGTGGTTGAAATTTTGGTTTCTCTTTTCTAGTAGCAGCTGGTGCCTGAATCACCAGCGCCCATATGTTGCTGCTTAGCAGTATCTGGTTCCTACGTCCTGTTGCTCAGCAGCAGTGAGCTTTGACTCATACCTGGATCTAGCTGGCCATCCAGAAATTGAGAGAAAGGACTCAATCTTTTCTCCTTGGCCTGCAGATGATTGTAAATATCAATTATTGATTGAATATGCGGCAGTCATGGGGCATATGAAGGTTGAGTCAAGAGCCTCTTTAAAACTGACCCATCCTACTGAGGCAAATGGTTTATGTATAAGGGATCCTCTGAGATATACTAAGTCAAATAGATAAAACTAAGTAATTAAGTAATGAATAAATGAAAGTACATTTGCATTTCACATCAGGGAGCCAGGCTCAGGAACAATGATTTCATCAATTAAGAATCTAATCAAGGTAGAAACTCTTAATTGGAAAAAAAAAATTTTAAAAAGAGCCCTGGGAATAAGAAGCTAAACAAACATATGAATCAGTTAATAGTTGTTTCCTTTGACTTTAGACATTAACCTTTATCTGTGACATATACAGTCTCTCACTTTTTTTTTTTAAATCTGTTAACCCTTGGGATTAATGCAGTTAAGAAAAAAAGTGTATTTCATATCTGCCCCTATTATCTAACTGTATTTTTTTTCTTTTTCCTTATTGTTAGAATAATTGAACTGGAATAATAATCACTAGCATTCATATTATGCTTTAAAATTTGTAAAGCATTTTAAAAATATTGTCTCACTTTATGCCCAAAACAACTCTAGGAGGTAAGTATATTATCTCTCCATTTTACACCTAAGGAAACCGAGCCTGAGAGGTTAAGTGATTTGCCCAAGTTCATACAGCTAGTAAGTGACTGAGGCTGAGTTTTAGCTCAGGTTTTTAAGACTCAATTAGAGCATTCTATCTAAAACACCATTTAAGTGTCCCCTTTCAGGGACCTTAAAGATCATTTTGTCCAAACCCCTCCTTTACAGATAAAGAAGAAGGTCTAGAGATTAAGTGACCACCTCAAGCAAAACTATGAGGTATGTGGTTTATCTTTGGTCTTTTCTTTACCTCTTGCTGCTTTTTTTTTTTTGCTATTCTACCCCCTTAAGAACCTAGAGTTGTTAAGCTGCTTCCTGGTTTTGTAAAAATCCCCACTATGGTTCTTCTGCAATTTTGCAGCATTCAAATAAATTTTTCTATAATATTCAATAAAATGCCTTGTTTTCTGCTAAGAAAAGTCAAAATAAATTCATACTAATGTGATACTGAGTAATAGTATGTAACATATGTTAGCCTTCCCACATATCATTTACTTTGTAATCAACTCTTTCTAGAAATGATACTGTAATCCAAGACACCTTAGAAAGGCAATGGAGAATGTTTTGGGAGGGAAAGTTTAAAAAGTTTGGTGATTTTTGCTCCCACAGAACCAATCCTGCCTTCTTCAAACCTCCTTAGAAGGTTCTCTTCTAATCCTAATAATTCCAACCCTCTGTATCTGACTTTTTCCAGCTATTGCCCTTTCTCCTCTTTGATATCCATGTCTCTATTCATCCACCCACTATGCCCACAATTTCTTCAAAAGAAAAAAAAATTCTCATTTGTAAATTTCATACATGTGATGAAAACTGCATGTCCCAATTAGATTCTTTAAAGACGACTTAGGATGTAGCAAGTACATATAAGTGAGAAAGCTCTTCAGAAAAATCTGATTATAGGTGGTAATTTTTAACTTATAGAGTTCTTAAGCATTCATGGCTTTTTTTGTGGATATAGTAAATTTCATTTAGAAACCTTCCATTTTTTACTCAAAGGAATTTCCCACATGATATTCAATGACAGTGTGAGTAGAGAGTAAGAGAAATTGACCTAAGGTCTTGTCTCTGACATCTACAGATTGTGCCAGTACCCTAGGCATTCCACTAAGTCTGCTCCACGGAGTAAGTGTAGAGCAAGAGCAGAATTGCATTCTGAGAGGAGTTTTCTTACTGGAAGTTTCCCCAACCTGTAAAGCTAAAGTTCTAGGCAAAAACAAAACACCCAAAGATTATCAAATTATAATACTGGTGCCTTAAATTAAAGTAAAAGAACAAGATATGGAAGAGTGAAAAATTACTCTGAGTCCTGAGACCTTTCCAACTTTGATTTCATTCAACATTAAGTCTCTATTTGATATTAAACAGAGAAAAATATCATTCAAGGACAACCCAGAAGTCAGATATTTAATAGAGGCACACAGAAAATAACACATGGCTTTGAAGTGACATCAGGTACTTTGTCATTTCTGAAATTCAAGATTGCTACCCCAGACTTGTCCAATTGGGAAGATCCATTCTTGGGTAAGAGTCCCAATCTCCTTTGTTACCTTCATTGGTTATAATCTCAGGAAAACATGTAAGCAGCCATTATCCTTTGCTGTAGAATAGTTGTAACTATCGATTTGTTGCAATGGCAGTTGGTCAACTTATAAGGGGTCCCTCATTTCAGGTGCATACCACCCCAAATGAGTATAGTAACTGGCATGTACATAACTTTTAAACTAATCAACAACTTTTACCATGGTTGAATAATGATAGCTGTATGAGTTAGATAACGGGATGACGGAAATGTCATGCAGGAACCATCTGTTGCTAGTCATAAGAGAAAAAGAAATAGATTACTCTAGCCAAAAATTCATTGGTAATTTGTTTCTTTTTTAAAAATTATATATTTTTTTATTTTCAGTTCCAAATTCTCTTTCTTAATTTTCTTTTCTACCCATTGAGAAGGCAGGAAATATTATTTGATTGGCAATTTTTCAAACAGGCACAGGTATGACTAAATTGGTTTTTGACTTAAATACATGACTGGGTTCTCCTAAGACAGTTATTTTATATACAGCATTAAATACCCTGAGTGACTAAACAAAAGCATATAACTGTTCATTTTTCTTCCATTACTGTGAATGCTATCTACATATCTCTATAATGCCTATAGATTGACTGATAGTAGCAGCAGCAGTACTAATAGTATAGTAGTGTCCTAACTTATGGTCTTATATGAAAGTTTAGCATTATAAGAAAATTTATCAATTTAGATATTAAATAATTTCCTGGAAGGAACAAGCAAATGGACATTTGTAGCTCTTTTCCCCCTATTAATTGAGACTGGCTTTTATATTATTTATATGCTGAAATGGAATAATAAAATTAGATATCAATAAAATAGATTATTCCAAGTTTCCAAAAATATTTTTAGTGCTTTAAAATTATTTTCCATCTATTCCCACTTACTTTGGTTACCTTATTGCATAATATGCCTTCCTAAATTGCCTTTACTGATTAAAGTCAAATTATTATTTTTAATATATTATTTTAATTTATATGCTAATATTCCATTTTATGAATTTTGTTATTTAACCAGAGATCTGATCATTAAAATTCATATTATTGATAAATAATGAAGCAAACAATTATCTTTCAAAGCAAAAATGGCCTGAAGATTTGATATCTATATATTCCATTCCAACTCTCCAAATTAATTAAGGTCAACTAAAATACTATTTTGGGCCTTTTCTGTTCTTTGTCTATAAAATGGAGTTTGAGCTAAGTGATATTTAAGGCTCTGTACATTGCTTTCATTCTATATCTATGATTTTAGTAACTGAAAAATTATTTAACATAAATTCACCATTAAATCTTTGTCTCTGCCTCCTTCTATGTATGTATCTCTCTCTGTCTCTATGTTCATCTTTGTATATATACATATACATACACATATATTATGTATATATTACATATATATATAAACATATATGTAGATATACATATCTGTATATCTATTATTACATAACAAAGCAAATAAACTATCCCATGCAGAATTTTATTAATGAAAATGAGTTGATACATTTTATACATGAATAAAGTTGATTTTAGAAGCCCAGATCTATATTTAAATGCTTACCATTTTATATAATGAAAACTGTTCCTTGATTTTTTTAGTACTTGACAGCTTCAGTTAAGTTTTATCTAACAACTCAGCCCAGCCAATTTGTTATTGAAAAAGAACGTTGCCAAGTTTCGTAGTGGGTAGATTATTGTGTTGGTGTTAATAGTGGTAAGGAGCTAAGGATCTTTTACGTTAGTATATGTGCTACCAAACCGAGCTCATAAGGCATAGCAATTAATTGAGTTAAGGAAAAAAAATTCAAAGTGATATTTTGACCCTTCATCAACTTAACAACAGTATGTTACAGAGCCATGATTACACAGGTACAGAAGTTCTCTAGTTAGAAGACTATGAATGAATGAACAACAAGAACAAAACATGTATTAAGTGCTCATTAAGTGTGGAGTATAGTGGTAAGAAGTGGGTAAACTAATTGAAAAGAAAGATAATCCATAATGTCAAGGAGTTCACACTCTAAAGAAGAAATCCAACACAAATATGACTTACTTTTAGCTGCAAATCAGAAGGAAAGTTTCCTTTAGGATTTTGCAACCAAATAGATCTTTATCTTCTTTACTTTTTCCCATTGATAAAAAACTGTCAACCTCAAGGGACCTATAAAGAAAGATGCTATCTATCTCCAGAGAAAGAACTGATAAATAGAAGTATGTGTAGTATTTTTTTTTTCATATTCATGCCAAATGATGGTCTTCTCTAATGTAGGGTGGGGAGAGAAGGAAATATCAGTGCTAAACTTAAAATGTAACCAAAAAAATTTATTTTAAGAAATCCTATTAAAGAAGTAGCAGGTTTTGTGGAAACAGTTCAAACTATGAAAAATTCACAACAGGCCTTTTATTGTCATGAAAGGGCTCATGGGCAAAATCAAAATAATTTAACAGCAGGCTATGACTAAAGTTCTCCCCCTCCCCTCAAGATTGAGGAAAATAAGAAGGGGATATAAGAGTTGGGAAGGAGTTTGGGAGGGTCCTAATGGAGAATAAACTCACTTGTCCATTATGTCTACTTGAGCTACTGCCTGATGAGACAGTTGAGTAAGTCTTAGATATGCTAACAAGATAGTTCCAGGAATTGGGCCTCCCTTTTTGTGTGTAAATGGGAACTGGATGGGCTCAATTAAAATTCACATCATTCTTGGCAATGGAGACTAGATGGACTAGGTTAGAATTCATATCACTAAGATCCTAAAATCCTTAAAAAAAACACCCTCATAATAGACACCACCCCTAGAAACAAATTCTATGGAATATTTCTTAACATATTATCAGTTACTTATCTATGCGTGGACCAGGAAACCATTTAGGATTATTTTAAAACCATTAGAAATATTTGTTACAGTATCAGCAAAGATAAGCAAACTCTACTCTAATAGTTCTACTGCTTTCTGACTTCCCTAAAATGAGATGATAAGTAGTCATCTAGTCTTCCTTGGAAGAGGGCCAGTCCTAGAGAATTCAATGCTTCAAAATGAAGTAGTTTAATCTATTTATGGCCCTTGCCATTGGTTAGGCAAATCAAAAGTGTCATTAGTACTTTTAACGGGTTAATTGTTCATTTATTACAGCCCAAGATTACTTTTCACAGAGTAAATAGATCCTTAATAAATGTTTGCTAGATAGATTAAAAAAAAAGCTTTCATTACTAATAGCTATATTTCAAAATGTGTTGACACTTCAATTTGCTTTTAAGGATCCTAAAGGTTTTGTCATATTTGGGCAAAGCTGATGGCATTTTCTTTATCTGAGCCCTAACACATTGCTTATGTTTATGATGTTCATTTTCTGAGATGACAGATTTCATCTGTATTATAATTCCAGTACTGCATAACACATCTTTTAAAAAATATGTATGGTTGAACAATGCAAATATCCATGAGAGTCATCAGTTTCATTTTACATGAAGGCCTAGAAACTACTATATATTTAAAAGAAATGGGATGTGTGACTTTTGCAGTACAAATTTTAACATAATGAAGTTCTGTTGACTTCAAAATTGACTGTGAGAGTTTTTGAGTTATAAAGAAGTACTTAATGAGTTCCAAATCAATAAAATCCCATGAGGCTTTATTTTAAACACAGAAAAGTGCAGCAGGGTTGTTGGATTTTTATTTTAGCATTTACAATTTTTATTTCTTAATAGAAAATTATCTAAATGAATGACTTTAAAAATCAGCATGCCTGTGTTGTTATTGGATCTATTGCATCTTATTTTTTTCAGTGTAGATATTTTTGTCATTGTGATCTTGAATTAACCTTTTGCATCTTTGAAGAATAATTTTATTTGTGCTATAAGCTTCTTAATCTATTTGTTACTTATGATATATTTTATGTGCACTTAAAATATGTCTTAATTTAGGGGAAAACACAATACATTTTAAACATATCAAATTTATGATGCCAGAAGGAAATCTAGACAATTGCATTTGGAAATGAAAGTAGGCAGATAGGACAAGAAAAAATATATAATTTTAAGAGAAATCTGTGTAGAAATAGTAGCCACATGATGGAGACAGATGAAATTACAGAAGGAAAGAGTTTGATAGAGATGAGAATATGATAGGGTATATAGATAGAGAAGAAAGACATAGGTTAAAACCTGGTAAATATATTCTTTCCATCATGTAGAATATAAGAACTAAGTGGAGAGATAAGAGTGGTTAGCAAAGAAAGAAGAAACCCAGATGAAAGTGTTGTCTCTAAAACCAATAGTTAAAGAGCAACCAGAATGAGAAGGAGGTATATGATTAAAATACATATATGGATAAAATGTTTAATAAGTGCTTATTATGTGAAAGCATTGAACTAAGCACTAGGGAAACAAATATAAAATCAAGACATATTCTTGAAGGGCTCACATTCTAGTTGGGGAGACAACACATATGAAAGATTTCAACTACATATCAAATAAAAGTGTCTTATGGTCATTAGGGTGCAGCAACAAAACAAGCAGTAATGCCTTCTCTTTTACATCATTTCCATTAATAAAATGTTACCACTTTCTGGTATTGTGCCAATCATAGTGCCCAGAAATTTGATATTAAGAACTTTCTTTTCTGGGTCTTCAGTAGTTGTGACTGTTACACCTTAAGAAGCAGTTGCCAGTTTTTATCTTTACAAGGGTTGCTTCATGGAATTTTGGTATAGGAGACTGGAAGCACTATTATTCCAAAGATCTCTGAGCTCAAGGTTCTGGACTTTCCCCACCAGAACATGAATGTGAAACAAGGCAAAACTCTATGTCATAATTCTCAGTCTTAGACACAAGGAGAGATGAAGAAATGCACCTCCATGATTTTCTAAGTGAAGTGGAAAACTATAAATATGGAATGTAGTATTCATTTACAGATATGGCCACTGTGTTCATTTTGTTTAACTATTTTTTCTGTTAAAAACAAATAAACAAAAAAAGATTGCTGATCAGGAAGAATGGTATAATCAGAAATGAGTTTGATATTAAAAAACAGACAGAATTTAAAGTTATTCCAAAAGCTTTTAGATAGATGATATGAACCAGTTCTGACAATCTCCCTCTCTGGCCAGTTATCAATTTTTGAAGGCATCATCAGAACAGGAAAGAACTGAAACAGATTCCATGTATCTCAGATATTTATGTCAAAGGACTTGAAGGATTTTCAACTTTGAAACAGAGACAGTCTATTCCTCATACAGCATTATCTTCTCAACCTCCTCAAAAAAGAGAACAAACCTGGCAAACATTTTTTTTTTTAAATCTCCTACTTTTGTTATAGGAAACAGCAAGGGAAAAAAGGAATAAGGGATTCAGAGTTAAGTAGTTCTGCCACTTAATTAGACTGTGTGACATTGGACAAGTTCCTTGATGTCTTTAAGTCTGTTTCTTCATTTTTTTTTTTAATGAAGGTATTGGATTAGAAGACCTCTGGCATTCTATAGTCCCATATGTAAATATGGTTGAAGGTCTGTATTTATCTTCTCTGTGACTAGTGTGATGACATGTAATAACTGCTCAGTCTATGGGGATATTAGTAAAATTCTTTCATTAGCTCTGAAATCAGAATAGTAAGGATCCTTTTGATTCTAACAAACAATATTTCTCTGAAATCACCCATTTTTGCTGCTATTGTTTAGTCATGTTTGATCTTTTGTGATCCTATGTAGGATTTTCTTAGCAAAGACAATGGAGTGGTTTGCATTTCCTTCTCCAGCTCATTTTAAAGATGAAGAAACTGAGGCAAAAAGACTTAAGTGACTTGCCCAGGATCACACATTAGTATGAGACTAGATTCGAACTCTGAAAGATGTCTTCTTGCCTCCATGCCCAAAACCCTATCTACTGCTTCACGTGGCTGCCAATCCTAAATAGTAATACTTTTTTTTTTTTACAAAATTTAATAGTATTTTTTTTCCAATTACATGTAAAGATAGTTTTCAACTATCATCTTTATACAGTTTTGAGTTCCAAATTTTTCTCCCTTCCCTCCCTAAGACAGCAAGCAATCTGATACAGGTTTTACATGTACGATCATGTTGAACATATTTCCACACTAGTCATATTGTGAAAGAAAACTCAGAACAAAAGGTAAAAACTATGAGAAAGAAATGAAAAAACAAAACAAAAAAAAGGTGAAAATAGTATGTTTTGACCTGTTTTCAGACTTCATAGTTCTTTCTCTGAACGTAGTCAGCATTTTCTTTCACAAGTCCCTTAGGATTGTTCTGGGCCATTGCTTGGATCACAGTATTATTATGAAGAGCTAAGTCTATCATAGTTGTTCCTTGTACAATGTTCTCCCTGTTCTGCTTACTTTACTCAGAATCAGTTCATGTAAGTCTTTCCCCTATTTTATGATCTTTTTGGGATACAGATCTAGTAGTGATATTGCTAAATAAAAGAGTAGGAAGTTTTATAAGCCATTAGGCATGATTCAAAATTGCTCTACAGATGATTGGATCAATTTGCAATTCCACCAACAATTCTCCTTAGTAATTCTAAGCCACTTAAGTCTTTTATTCTAGGCCTGAGAAGCCCTAGAAATGAATACTTTTAGGGTAAGGATCCAAATTATATCAGGGTTTAAGATTTTCTAGCTGGAGTACTCCAGAGCAACCAAATGCCATATGCCCCAGTTTTAGTTGCTTGGAAAAAGAAGGCAAAAATAAAAGGGGCTTCTGAATTCTAACTATGTTTCTGTTTTAGTAGGAAACCATTAATAGAGTCATAGGAGCACCCCAGTTTCCACTGGAAGGATTCTGTGAAAGATTTCCAAACTAAGAATATTTAGGTACAGATGGTCCCCACAACTGTCCCCTATCTAAGACTCATCAGTGTGTATTGTTGTGAAAATGCATATTATGAATTCTTTGAAGTCAATATGGTGCTAATGAAACAGATAGAAAGACAGACAGAAAGAGAAAGACAGACACACACACACAGAGACAGAGACAGACAAAGAAAGACAGAGAAATAAAAACAGAGAGAGACAGAGTAAGACAGGTGCCTGAATCTTAGTGACCATTTATCTAACAGTAAGGGATATTCTGAGGAATGGAAATCCTAGTGAACCCTCTGATGGTCCAAATTATGAGCTACATATTGGTTTATGATAGGGTCTTTAGAATTAGGGCAAATAATATTTCATCTAAACTGATTTCTAGATAAAATCTATGGGTTTAGCTGAATGGTCTGGACAATCAAGAATTCTCTACTTTTGGATCAAGATCAGTGAGGAAATTATGCCAATGGTTTCCATCATAAATGGCAAATTGTGGCAATTAATGTTTATCAGAGACATCACACATCCTATGCTGATTAGAATTGGATTGACATCTTCATATCACAAACACGTGATTGAAACTCTCATTAGTCTGGATATAGTAACTATGGTATTATATTACAATGTTTATAGGACCAAATCAATTCCTTGATTTAAGGATAATACAATTACTTCTATTTGACAATGCTCCTGGTTGCCATTGCAGCACCTATCTTTAAAAAATCAGTATGGTTTGATACTTGTATCTCTCAATCTGACTCTGATAAGCATATTATTTATACTATGCTGCTTCCTCTATCTCAGGGCAAAAGATTTTGTCTGCCTTTTATACAATTGACTTTTAGGAAGTAACATTGCAGTGCTAGTTAATTCTACCACCATAGCAGTTAACAAAGCTTTTATAGAATATGTTTTTTTTTTAAACTTTTTTATTGTTTTCTTTTTTCTAGTGGTACATGTACATTAATTTTTTTAAATACATATTTCCCTATAAATCATGTTGGGAGAGAAAAATCAGAACAAAAGGGAAAAAAGAACAAAAAGAGAAAAAAAAATCAGAAGAAAAAAAAGTGAACATGGTATGTGTTGCTTTACATTCATTCTCCAGCGTTTTCTCTCTAGATGCTGATGGAATTTTCTATCCAAAGTTTATTGGGATTTTCTTGGATCATTGAATTACTGAGAAGAACCAAGTCTTTCATAACTGATCTTCGCATGTTCTTACTGTTATTGCATACAATGTATTCCTGGTTCTACTTGTTCCCTCCGCATTAGTTCATGAAAATCTTTCCAGACCATTCTAAAATTGGCTTGTTCATCATTTTTTAATAAAACAATAATATTCCATTACCATCATATACTATAACTTATTCAACTATTCCCCAATTGATGAACATCTACTCATTTTCCAATTCTTTGCTATTACACAAAGAGCTGCTACAAACATTTTTGCATATGTGGGTCCTTTCCCCTCCTTTATGATTTTCTTGAGATACAGACCAGTAGTAACACTGCTGGATCAAAGAATATGAATAGTTTTATAGCAAAATTCCAAATTGCTCTCTAGAACGGTTAGATCATTTTACAACTTCACCAGCAATGCATTAGTGTCCAAGTTTTCCAACATTCTCTCCAACATTTATCATTATCTTTTCTTATAGGCTATATTCTTATAGCTTATGGGTCATTCTGTACCTTTATTTTTGATCAAGACACCTATTTTAATACTCAGCAGGTCTGGGATTGGACCCATTACTATTACATTCACTGGGTCTTCCTTCTCATTGTTTTCAGGTAGCTAAAAGTGGATTGGACTTTTAAAACTACATTGTATTCTTGATTGGGTTTGTTGTCACACCTCCCCAAAACTTTAGCTATGACAAATTAATGCTATCACAGAAAGAGGAAATGCCTTTCATTCTAGTATCCTCCATAAAGACTTGTATTGAGCTAGAAGACTTTTAGATACACATAGTCCTGGTGGGCTTTTTCCAACCCTTCTTTATCCCATCCCATCTCTCCATCACCTTCATGAATTTTGTAGGTCTGGAGGTTTTTCACTTCTTTAGAAGCTTCTGTAGATGCTCAGGAAATGGTTTTCTTTCATTGGCAAGTCTCATTTACTCAGGATGATTCAAAAAACTTCTTACTGAAAAAGTAAGTAAGAATTATTGAGAGATGCTTTTGCTTTTCAGTGATGTGAAGGAGGTGAAATTATTTTTTTCATAATCATGCTAACTAAGAAAAGGGGACCTTGGGGCAGCTAGGTGGTGCAGTAGATAGAGCACCAGTCCTGAAGTCAGGAGGATCTGAGTTCAAATTTGACCTCAGACACTTGACACTTCCTAGCTGTATGACCCTGGGCAAGTCACTTAACTCCATTTACCTCAGAAAAAAAAAAGGGGGCCTTTTGTTGACAATCCTTGGATGAAGATGGTGGGGGTGGGGAGAAAGAATATTCATTCTTCCTCTGCAGAAGAAAGAGGATCTTTTCAGTAGAAGTTTCTAAAAAATGAAGAATTTGGTATCTTTTCCATGACAGAACTCCTAGGGAAGGAGAAATTTTGGATGATAGGCCCAAATGGAAGAGTCCATAATTAAGGACTACTATCTGTATGACTTCTTATTTACTTAACTACAAAATCAGAGAACAGAGTTCATAGGAACTGGTCAGGAGTAAGGGAATGGAGGTTGGACAAGTGAGTAAGATGAGGGGGAGATTGCAAAGGCAATAGAGCTTCTGGTAAACAAATCCTGACATCAGAAGAAAGCCCTTCCTCCTTTTATAGCAGATGACAAACAAGTCAGACATGTAGCAAGGCAAGAGACATCTCCCTTTCTTTGCTTCTACTTTCACCGAAGGGAAAATCAAATTGAACAACCAGGAAGTAAGCACTGGATGCCAAATAAAATAAGACCTCAGTATGTGCAATCTTGGCATTGAAAAACATTATCATTGTGCAATGAAAGATCACAGGTGTTTATTTCTAAAGCAGGACAAATGGATTTAATTACAGCAGCTCAATAGCACATTCTTTATTCTAATCACACTATATTTTCAGTTACACTTCTTCACAACAGTCTATAAAAAGATGCTTGGTTAATATAGCTTGATACATTTTCTCCAAAACTTTAATAATACATATACATATCACCTCACTATTTTATCTTTATATTATTATTTTTTATAAATGGATACCATTTTGAAAGGGATTTCAAGCCAACAGCTGAATTAAACAAACATTTATTAATTATTAAGTGTCTTTTGTATCCAGAACACTGTGCTAGGCACTGGAAATACAAAGATAAAAATGAAACAATCCTTTCTCTCAAGGAGTATATTTTCTATGAGGTCAGTGGAGGGGAGCACAAAATATTCATGAGTAATTTTTTAAAAAGTATATATAATTAGAAAATATTGAAAGACTTGGACTTATAAAGAAGTTATCTACTGTCAGAGATAAATAAGCACAGTGCAGTCTTTTATAGATGCATATAAATGTATTAGTATGCATACATATGCATGATTAGATATCTATATAGGTATATGTGCATATGCAAGTACATATATATTTGTGTATAAAACATGTGTGTGTGTGTGTGTGTGTGTGTGTATCCATACTTAATTATACCCTTCTTGAGAAAATAGAGTAAAGGATACATAGCAGAAAACAAAAGAAAGCCTATTAGGATTCAAAGAAAAGATGGACAGCTCTAAACATAATATATGGTATTTATTAAATAGACTTTCTTAAAGTGAAAATTTATTGCTTTATATTTTGAATCCTCTTGTGTTTTTCTGTGTACATGGCAATTTTTTTCTCTTTTCTTATTTTCTACTTTAAAATAAATAAAAATATTTTTAAAGGTATATGCAAAACAAAACACAGGATTTCAAGAGGGAAATTGTGCTAACAAGAACTGATCAGGAAAGGATTTGGAGGTGGCCGGCACATGACTTATACTTTAAAGGGAACTTGAGAGTCTGTGAGAAGAAAGTATATTCAGATATGGGGATCACTCATAAGAAAGCAGAGGAAGATGTTTAAGTATTATGTATGGCAAAGTTAACTGTCCAATTTGAGTAAAATGGTGAAGTGGAGAGAAACATAATATAAAATTGGACTGGAAAGATAGATGGGAGCCAGATTGTGGATTAATGCCTAAGGAGATTGCATTTTACTCCAGAGGTAATAGGGAGTTATTGATTACTTTTGAGTAAGAGGGGGAAAATGATCAGATCTATATTTTAGGGATATTAATTTTGCAGTTGTATAAAGCATGGATTGGAGAGGAGATGGAACAAAAACTGGGAGACCAAACAGGAGATTATTGGTGTAATCTCTCCAAGTGATAAATGGTAAAGATCTAAAATGGGGTAGATGTTATGTGAATGGGAAAAAAAAGGAGCTGATGCCATATATGTACAGGTAGAATGCAAAGGAGTTGCAGCAGAGAGCAGTGCATAAAATGCTTCCCTTGGAGTCAGGAGGGCCTGAGTTCAAATCCATCCTCAGACACTTGACATTTACTATCTGTATGACCTTGGGCAAGTCACTTAACCCCAATTGCCTTGCTAAAAAAAATAGAATAGACAAGATTCAGAGCTTACATACTATTGAGACAACATAGACCAAATATACGGAAGCCAAGTTTACATATATATGAAATAAATACAAGTCAATTTTTGAGGTAGAGGAATTTAGAACATTGCCTGATCATGATGTCATGCTCTTTTGAGCAGCTGAGGGGAAAAGGCCTCATGCAAAAAAAAAATATGGCACTTGGAATACATTTTGAAGAAAAACAAAGATTTTACAAGATAAGGGTGAGGAAAAATGGTATTCTAGGTATAGGGGAAAGACTATTAAAAGGCAAAGGGACCAGAGATGGAATGTTGTACATGAGAAATAGCAGGATAACCAGTTTGCTTAGATCATAGAATATATGAAGTGGAGAAATGTAGAAAAAGACTGGAATGATAAATTGAAGTCAAGTTATAAAGGGGCTTTTAATGCCAAATACAACAATTTATATTTGGTTGTAAAGATAATAGGAAATTTGGAGTTTGTTGAGTAGAAGAGTATTATAGATAGACCTATACTTAAGGAAAATCTTTTCAGTAGCTGTATGGAATATGAATTGGAGAGAGAATAGTTTTGAGTCATGGAATCCAATTAAATGCTATTTATTGATGTGATCTAAACAAGATGATAAGGGCATGACCTAATGTAGTGGCTTGTGAGTACAGAAAATGGGATATTTGTGAAATAAGTTGTGTAAATCAAGACAATAGGACTCTGTTTGATTAGAAATGTGGGGTGAGTAAGAGTGAGGAGCTGAGGATGCCTCTGACATCATGAGCCTGGATGACTAGAAGGATTTTGATGTTCTCAACAGAAATAAGAAAATTTGGGAAAGGGGCAGGATTAGGAGTAAACATAATGTGTTCTGATTTGGACATATTGAATTTGAAATGTATACAGAACATGCATTTTGAAAAGTCCAATAAACATTTGGAAATGTAGAACTCTCCTGGTGCTCAGGAGAAAGACTAGAATTGGATAAACAGATTTCAAAGTACGTCCATGTAATAATTTAACCCATGGAAGTTGATAAAGTTACCAAGTGAGGGAGTATAGAACAAGAAGAGAAAAGTACCAAGTGAGGGAGTATAGAACAAGAAGAGAAAAGTACCAAAAGTACCAATACTTTTTATTTAGGGGTATTTATTAAGGGGTATTATATGTATAGATGATAATCCAGAAAAGGAAATTGAGAAAGAGTGGTCAAATAGGGAGGAGAATCAAGCAGGAACTCAGTGAGAAGAAAGAATGCAGGAGATGATCAAAACTATCAAATGCAGCAAATGGGTTGAGAAGAATGAGCATTCTGAAAAGACTGGGAAATTAAGAGGTTATTGTTAATTTTGGAGAGAACAATTTCAGCTGAGTTATGACATGAGAAGCTAGATTACAAAGGGTTGAGAAGTGGCAAGAGACAAAGTGGAGGCAAGAGAACTAATAGCTTTTTTTTTTTCTCCTAGGAGTTTGAATGTGAAGTAGAGAGTTATAAAATAATAATAATATGAAGGCATGGAAGAGACAATGGATGATTACTTAAAGATAAAGAAGGCAAATAAACTGATTTGAATTAAATGAGCTGTGTAAAACAGGAATGTTTATTTCCATATCTTTAAACAGTTTTGCTGACATCCTTTAATATGTTATAAATTTTCACAAATGCAGAACTATTTTGAAAAATGGCCACTTAGCAAAAATGTTTGTGGCAGCCCTTTCTGTAGTGGCAAGAAACTGGAAACTGAGTGGATACCCATCAGTTGGAGAATGGTTGAATAAGTTATGATATATGAATGTTATTGTTCTATAAGAAATGATCAACAGGATGATTTCAGAGAAGCCTGCAGAGACTTACATGCACTAATGCTAAATGAAATGAGCAGAACCAGGAGATCAGTGTACAAAGCAACATCAAGATTATACAATGATCAATTCTTATGGATATGATTCTTTTCAACAATGAGATGATTCAGAGCTGTTTGATAGCTTAGTGGATAGAGAACTGACCCTGACATCAGGAGAACCTGAGTTCAATTTCAGCCTCAGACACTTAATAGTTACTAGTTGTGTGACCCTGGGCAAGTCACTTAACCCCAATTGCCTTAGTCAAAAACAAACAAACAAACAAAAACACAAAACACAAAAAACAATGAGATAATTTAGGCAAGTTCCAATGATCTAAGCCATCTGACTCAGAGAGAAGACTATGGGAACTGAGTGTGGATCACAACATAGTATTTTCACTCATTTTATTTTTGTTTGCTTTTTGTTTTTTTTTCTCTTTTTTCTTTTTTTATTTGATTTTTTCTTGTGCAGCATGATAATTGTGGAAATATGTGTAGAAGAATTGCACATATTTAGCATATATTAGATTACTTGTCTTCTAGGGGAGGGAGTGGGGAAAGGGAGGGAAAAATTTGGATTATAAGATTTTGCAAGAGTGAATGTTGAAAATTATCTATGCAAATGTTTTAAAAATAAAAAGGCTTAATAATTAAGAAAAAATTTTTAAAGAATAAAAGAAAAATGGTCACTTATATGTATAGCTTCTTTTGTTGTAAAAATAGGTTAAAACTGCCTATTTTTTCTTTTGTTTTCTAAATATCAAAATATAGAAACAGAAAGACAATTTTTCTTTCAGATATTTCAAAAAGGCAAACTGATAATGTATTTAAAAGTTAGGTAGCAAAAGAATGCATTTCTATTGTAATATCACATAGGGATTGTCCTTTGGAAAATACAGTCTCATATAATTTTCTTAAAAAAGTATTATTTTTCATATTTGACCCATCTGAAAACAGAATCATACAAAAACCTGTTATGTTAGCACCCAGACTTTTACTGTTTAGGGATGTGCTTTAAGAACTCCATGCAATGGCAATTTAAGTGGGATAGGGATATTTAAAAATGTAATTGGATACTGAGAAATCCACTTCCTTGTAGAGAATTCCCATTTCTTCATGATTTTCAAGTAAGAACGAATATAAACTTATTTCTTCAAAGGTAAAGAGAAGGTAATTGAGGATATTAAAAACCTTTATAAAATGTTTTGTTTTGCCTTGCAGATTTTCAGTGACATGCTCTAGTTGTTCTTTTACAGTATAATTGATAGAACAAAAATAACAGTTTGTCAGTGGGCAATTCTAGGTCTTGGAAACAAAAGGTACAAATATGACATGAGGAAATCTTGATAAAAATAATCACATGTAAAATAGCAGAAATCTTATGTAGAAAGAGTTGACCTAACTTTCCTCAAAGCATTTGACAAATTCTCATATTATTCTGCTTGACAGGAAGGAAAGATGCTTGGAAATGTATAGACTCAAAGGGCAGTCATTAATGTCTCCATGTCAAATTGAAAGGAAATTTCTAATGTAGTGCTCCAGAGATCAAGGTCTGTTGCTTAGTCTATGCTGGTTAACACTTTTATCAATGGCTTCAATAAAGGCAAAAGATGACATGCCCACTTATCAAACTTTCAAAAAATATAAAGCTGGCAGGGATATCATGAATACTTCAGGTGATATATTTTGGAAATATAATATACCCTACAAAATATTAATAATCCAGAAATAGTTGACATACTCCATCATCTCCACTATTGCTTCCCTAGTCCTCGATCCATTTTTACCACCATTTCCTCAACCTTACTGCTGTCACCTACTGCATCTCAGTTTCCTTAGCTATAAAATGGAGCTAATAACAGAGACTACCTATAAGTGATAGTTAATATATGTAATGCTCTTTGCAACCTTAAAATGATAAACAATTGTGTTATTAACTCTTTGGTAGTTGAGACATTGAATCAGTGAAGAAATCTGAATTATAGTGAAAAAAGAGCTGGTGACTTTGGGCCTCAATTTCCTCATCTGTTAGACTAGATGACCTTTAAAATCACTCTAGGTTTAAATCTATGATCCTAAATGAATCTGAGTTAGTGAGCATTTTTAGCAATAAACTTTTGTTAATTGCCTACTATATGCTAGGCATTGTGCTAAGAATGTGAGATAGAAAGTCAAGGCAAAAAACAAAAAACAAAACAGAAAAAGGTATATTGAAGTCAGTTGTGAAAAGCTTTAAATGCCAAACTGAGGAATTTGTATTTTATCCTAGAGACAATAAAAAGTCCCCAAAGATTTTTGAGTAGAGCAGCAGAGTTGAATCTGTGCTTTAGGAATGTTATTTTGACAAATCTGTAGAAGACAGATTGGAAATGGAAAAGGAAGCAATAGTTCTTCCAGCAAAGAGCTGTTGAGAATTTTAATTAAGGTTTTAGCCATTTGAGTGGAGAATGGTGGACAGATGCAAGAGATGTTATGCTTAGAACACTCATCGCTATTGTAGAAATAAATGCTTCACAGTCATTACAAGTCAATATAAGAATATTCCATCTTAATGTGTATACATTTTGATTGCTCCTTAAAACAAAATTTTAAACTTTGGCAATTTACACTGGAGAAGGAATTTCACATTTTTTACTTTGAAAGTTATCTGCTGTTTCATTTCATTATTTTGCTAGATTAATTTTAACTATATTTAAATGATTTTGGCAAACTAAGAGTAAAGATATCAACAAAAAACAAAAAACAAAAAAGCAGTAAGAACAAATTGGTTCAAATTTGTAATGTTACTATATCAGTCAAGCACAGTGTTTAAATGAAACAAAAAATCAGGTACTTAATGTGTTGGCTTTATTTTATTTTATTTTTTTAGGGTTGCTACTTTTGTGATTTTGGGGGATTCTTGCCTAACTTGAGCATTCCTTGAAAATAAGTAATAGACAGATGATGAGGTGATAACTGCTTTGTCTTAATATCTTATGAAATTTTTATGAACAGTTGAAGCATAATTTCAAGAATGTGTATATTAATTTGATACATGTAGAAGAACGTTTTAAGAATGGGAGAGAGAGACAGAGAGAGAGAGAGAGAGAGAGAGAGAGAGAGAGAGAGAGAGAGAGA
>JAJPUD010006441.1:22965-34043 GCA_023553655.1 Myrmecobius fasciatus
AGAGAGAGAGAGAGAGAGAGAGAGAGAGAGAGAGAGAGAGAGAGAGAGAGAGAGAGAGAGAGAGAGAGAGAGAGAGAGAGAGATTGTCCTGGAATAGTAGATAGAAAAATAATCGGAGTATCAGGAAAACTGGGGTTCAAGTATTGCTCATACACATACTTGATGGGTTACTTTGGAGGAGTCACTCAACCTTCCAATAATCCAGAGAAAACTTAAAGCCCAAAAGGTGCAGAATAAGTGCCAATCTTTGCTATAAATGATCTTAGAAATTATCTAGATAAAACATGTCAAACTTGTATGTATATAAGCAAAGTTCCCTAACCAGATTAAAATGTAATTGAGAAATGCTTAATAAAATAAATGAAAATGCAACAAAAATAATGTTAATTTGTGTTTTTTCTAAATCAGTATGCAGGCCAGAATATAGTTCTCTTTAAATCTGACCCCACTAAAATTCAAGACTCTCACTTTGATGATTAAAAGACAAACAATAAAACAAAACTACAAAGACCTGAGGTGTAAGGGATCTTGTGACTTTCCCATGTCTATAGAGTAAGAGAACCAAGACTCAAATCCAGGGTCTCCAGCTCCATTCCTGTATCATTTCCATTAGATTACATTGCTATAATTTATGCCAAATGTCCAACTTTATAGCTCCACATATATTGAAGTGATTATCATTATCACTATTGTATTTGTGCTCCATGTGCTCTTCAACTAATAAGAACTGTGATGTTGGAGTATTCGTCTCTTCAGATCCATAGGTCTCAATGAACATGGTGTGCTAGAACTGGAGTGCAGAATCTCTGGTTTTGAATTCTGTTTCTAATACAGCTCTGCCAACCATGATTTTGCCACTTAAAGTTTTTGAGGTTTGGTTTCTTCATTTTAAATTATAGATAATAGTAAATGTAGGATTACTATATTACTTGGGTAGGAAGAGATGAGTGTTATGGGAAGTTTGGGGAGAGAAGAGAAAATTTGGATCAAGTTATGTGGGGATTGGGATGGAAAATTTATCAAGGAAGAAGAGTTAACAAGATTGTCTTGCTCATCTTAAGATTAAAATAGCAATTTATAGTGGATGTCAGTTTTTTGCAATATGATCCTATCTACTTTA
Organism: Myrmecobius fasciatus; assembly: GCA_023553655.1. Taxonomy (NCBI): domain Eukaryota; kingdom Metazoa; phylum Chordata; class Mammalia; order Dasyuromorphia; family Myrmecobiidae; genus Myrmecobius; species Myrmecobius fasciatus. The sequence continues at coordinate 24,086 of JAJPUD010006441.1, forward strand.
CATAAATTTTTCTCTTTGTTCTATGTATTTGCTGAAAATATAAGAAAATAAAAGAAACTTGGACATAGATTGTGTCATTTTCTCTTACTCCAATGAGCCGAATGTGAGCAGGAATTGAAGAAGTGTATTGTGGGAGTAAATACAAAGTTAGTATTTGATCTGGCATAAGCATTTATAGGATAGACTACAGGATAGAGGGCAATGCATAGTGGAACTGATTAGCCATAGAACAGGGCTGAGATCAAAAAGGGAAAAAAATAAAGTTAGAACAGCAGTGATGGACTAAGAAAGTATAGGTGATACAGTGGATAGAGCAGTGGCCCTGGAGTAAGGAAGACCTGAATTCAAATTCAGCCTCAATTTTTTACCAGCTATGTAACTCTGAGCAAGTCATTTATTCTATGTTGGCCTATTTCCTTATCTGTAAAATGAAAATTGTAGGGGCAGCTAGAGAGTGCAGTGAATAGATCACTGGCTCTGGAATCAGGAGGATCAAATGCAGCCTTAGACATTTAACACTTATTAGTTGTGTGATCTTGGGCAAGTCAATTAACCTTAATTAATTGCCAAAAAGAAAAAAAAAATGAGAATAATAATATCATGTACCTCCAAGGATTGTTGTGAGATTCAAATGAGATATTTTTAAAGTTCTTTGTAAAACTTAAAATGCTATATAAAGGCTAACTATTATTATTACTGATCAATGTAGCATTTGCTACAATGAAGAGGAAAAATAGGTTAGAGAGATAAAGCACCGGTTTAAATAGAATGATGAGAGTTTATGATGTGGTAAAGGAATATTGAAGCAAAGTAGATGGGGGAATATATTATAAGGATGATAATATTAAGGATATGACCATCCTTATATGCAACTGACATATAATGGAGAAGCAGTCATGGCAGATGAGTAGTTTCCTTGTGAGGCAGGTGTTTGAGGTCAGCAAATTTTTTATAATATTAAGTACTTACAGTATGCCAAGTATTACAAACACAACTGTTCATGTGCTTTAGAATAAGGGCAGGAATTTAAGTAAAGAAAAAGACTATGAGATAAATATTGAACTCCTTGAAAGAGAAAAAAGGATAATGCTAGGTGTGGAGGGGTAGAAAGGATGAGAGAGGGAGGAAGAGTTGATAAATAACTGCTGCCAGGATTTGGATTGAGTGTTAAATTTGGATAGGGTACAGAAATTTTCCAGGAGAGGAGTTTGCTGAGTGATGGTGGTAAAGGAAGATTGTAGAAGAGCCATTAGGAGGCAAGGATCTTTTTGATATGCTTCTCCTAAACCAACATATCAAGAGTTGTGAGAGGATATTTTCATTTTTGTTTTTTTTTAATAGTATTTTATTTTTCCAAATACATTCAAAGATAGTTTTCAACATTCACTTTTGCAAAACCTTATGTTCCAAATTTTTCTCCCTCTCTTCTCCCTTCTTTCTCCACAAGGCAATAAGCAATCCAACATGGCTAAACATGTACAATTCTTCTAAATATATATTCCATATTTGTCATGCTGCACACAAAAGAAATCTAATCAAAAGGGAAAAAACACAAGAAAGAAAAAAAAACCAAGCAAACAAATGATTGAAAAAAAAAGGTGAAAATACTATGTTTTGATCTCAGTCTCCACAGTTCTCTCTTTGGATGTGGATGATACTTTCTATCCTTCATTTTTGAAGAGGACCAAGGACATCATAGGTTATGATTCATGCATGAATTGGATTTAAGTGATCAGAGTTCAATAAATAAAATTTCACTGACTTTACTATATTATAATAGCTGGCATTTATATCTTTAACTATATCTATACATTATCTCATATGATCCTCAAAACAACCTTATGAGGTAGGTGCTACATTCCTGTGAGTGAAGTGCTAATATAATAGTATAACAGTTGTTTTAAAAATTAATTTATCTGGCCTGTAAAAATCACAATGGAAAAATCTTGTAGTACAATCACAGACTTGGAAGGAAAATATGATTTTGAAAGGCTGAAGAAATTATTATCCTCAGTTCTTACTAGTAAAGGCATTGTTTATTTTTGTTGTTCAGTTATGATTCTTCAGTTATCTAATTTGTTTTTTAATTGTTTTTTGTTTGTTTGTTTTGTTTTTTGGCAAAGATACTGGAACATTTTACTATTTCCTTTCCCAGATCATTTTATAGATGAAATAACTGAAATGAAAAATTGACTTACCCAGGTTCACACTTCTAGTAAATATCTGAGGTAGATTTGAACTTGTGTCTTCCTGACTTGTGACTTCCACTGTACCACCTAGCTGTTTATGTAATTCAAATCAGAGCTAAAAGTCCTAAAGAGTTTGGATGACTTAAATAATCCTCTAAATATGGACAGAGTCATTTAAAGATTTTTTTTTCCAAAATGGGTCATTTAAATACAATTTATTACCAAAATAGTTGAAAATGTTGAACACAAATAGTATGGGGGGGGGGAAAGGAAATCCCTGTAAATTATCCCTAAGTAAAGTCTGCCTAAAGTGAAACCACTGAGAAGTATTCAGGCTTTTTATGGATGAATTTGAATGGACCCTAAGAGTTATTCAGAACAATGGTCTTCAAAGTAGAAGATGAAAATCTGACCCAGAGGTGTGTAGGATCAGCCAATCTGAATGTTTGATTATTGATAACATCCCACTCTGACAGCCACAACTAGTCATTCTTTGTGCTTGTTGTGCGTCATAATCACATTTAGTTTTATCCTCCAGTATTCTCTTTGTCTGTCTATATCTCTATCTCTTTCTGTGGGTCTGTCTCTGTCTTTGTCCTTCACCTTACAGATTTGATTTTATTTCCTGCTACATGAGATGAGCCCTCCCCTCTAGTCAGGTGATACTTCGCAGTGTTTTTTTTAAAGATGTCATACTTTTTTAACCTCTCTGCATTTAATCTTAGTTTTTTTTCTTCAGAAGAAATTCTTACTTCTTTAAAGAGCTTATTTTTTTTTTTCTGACATATGAGGTTTTACAGCTGGAAGTGTTTTCAAAGATCACAGAACCAGAGAATTTGAAAGTTGGAAGGAATCTCATTAAACATCTATTCCAACCTACTCTCCAAAAAAGAATTTTCTCTATAATATAGCTGAGGAATGTTCTTATAGCATTCACCTGAATATCTCTGGTAATGGAAAGCATGCTATCTATAAGGTAGGCCATTTCGCTTTAGGAAAATTCAAGTTATTAGAATGATTTTCTTTATATCAAGCCTAAATTGGTTTCTTTGAAGCTTCTACCTATTGCTTCTAATTCTAAAATCTTGTTTTCCCTAAGCCTTTTCTTCTCTAGGGCTAACTGTCCCTACTTTCTTCAATGAAGTCTCATATGCTTTTAATTTAGAGGATATTTTCATTCTGAGTTGCTTCTTCTGGACACTCTAGTTTATCATAAAATGTTGGCTTTGAACTTAATACAACATCCAGATGCAGTCTTCCCCATGGCAGAGTACAATGAGATTATCATCTATTTATTTCTAGAATTTATTCCTCTCTTGTTGAAGTCAAGAATTACATTCACTTTTTTGATAGTCATATAACATTGCTGTTGACTCATTGAATTTGCAGTCTACTAAAAAAAATTCAAAAATTCATATTTAAATCTAGAATACAGATAACTAACCATTTCTTCTCCATCTTGAATTTGTAGAGATGATTTTTTTTCTTTCAAGATTGAGACTATAGTTATCTCTATTAAATTTTATTTTATTAAATTCAGATTAATTTTTTATCTTGTCAAGTTTCTTTTGGCATTCATTGTACACTGTGTTAGCTATTCAAACCTGTTTCATATCATCTGCAAATTTAATAAAATAAAAATTTACTTGTGTTAGTGATAACAAAAAAAAGGAAGTTTAATTGTCTAAGGCTAAGCACAGATCTCTGGCAATGGAGATGTGTTTCCAAGTCAAAATCAGAGCATTAATGATGATTCTTCAAATATAGTCATTCAGACAGTTCTGAATTCACCAAATTGAACTACAATTAAATCTACCCCCCATATCTACCCCACATGTCTTTCAGTAAGAGGTTGTTTTTGTTTTATTTTTATTTTTATTTTTATTTTTTTATTTTTATTTTTTTTGCTGAGGCAATTGAAGCTAAGTGACTTGCCCAGGGTCACTCAGCTAGGGAATGTTAAGTGTCTGAGACCAGATTTGAACTCAGGTCCTCCTGACTTCAGGGCTGGTGCTCTATCTACTGTGCCACCTAGCTGTCCCTCAGCAAGAGGTTTTAACAAATAGTTTGGTAAAAACTGGGTATACTATAGTTACTAAATTTGAATAGTTTGGTCTGACCCACTCTGATGCTTTCTCAGTTTTTTTTCTAAATATTTACTAACCAGCCTTTCAACAGCACATTTTAGACTTTTAAGTCTTAAGTTCTCAAGAACTGAAATCAAGATCAGTAACCTAGAGTTTGCAGATTCTATTCTTTTTGCTTTTTTAAAAAGTCAGAACACTTACTATCCTAGTTATATGATTTCCCATCTCCATGATTTACCAAAAACTATATATAGATCATAGTTCACCAATCAAATCATCTGTTTCTTTTAGTACCCTGTTTGTTTAAATCTGATTACCTGAATTCATCAAAGGCATCTAGGTGATTTATTTATTATCTATATATTTTCTCTGGCTTTATTTTCCTATTAATAATTGTGGTATAAAATTATGTGAATGTTGAAAATATAAGCCAATCTGTGAAATGATTCTTTATGTGATCATATATGAAATTCCACAGTTGTGTGTATTCTATAATTATTGGGAAGGATATCATTTAAATTCAATTTGTAAATTTAAATTATGTAATATGTTTATAAATAAAGGTACAACTGTAAGCAATTGTCAAAAAGCACTATAGTATAGTGGATAGACTTCTGTACTTAGTGTCATAAAGTGTCATAAAGACTGGGATTAAAATTCCATCTTTGACTTTGTGAAATGTAATCCTTTTTAGCCTTAGGCAACTTTCTAAGACCATAAATAATAATCAGTCATGTTAGGTCAAGTCAACAAGTAATTATTAAGCTTGCTTCCTATGTGCCAGATACTATGCTAAGCAATGGGAATATAAACACCAAAAAAAAAAAAGTACTTTATAATGCATACTTTCTAATGGGGAAGGACAACACATAAAAAATGAATGTAAAAAAGGAGGGGACAGGAATGAAGCATTACAAAGCGGAGATTTTAGAAAAATTTTAAGGAGAGAGTCAGGAGTGAAGACTTGAACAGAATGAAACCATGGCTGGCTTTCTTAAAATGGAGGTACTGAGAAGAAAGGAAAGGCTTTAAGAACTGAGGATAATCCTATTATGTAAAATTCAGGGTTATATTAAGTTTCTAGGATAGTTGGGGCAGGAGGCACTGTAGAGATTGTCTGGGAAGAGACTTGGGTATACATTCTGGAGAGGAATGAGGACATGAGACCATTAGTCAACTAGTATTTTTTCAGTGTTGGTGGAAAGTTTCTTGATATATTATTATAAAATAAATATTAATCATGAGTTGTTCAGGACTCACACCTCAATAAACAGGAGAATCTGTTTGCCTAGGAAGTAATAGAAATTAATGAACTCTCTTCAAACACAGATTCTGCTACTAATGCATTTAGGGGATGCCTATCTAACATTGCATTGTTCTTTGTTTAGATTACTGTCTTTAATATATTATATTGTTTCAGAAATATTATTTATATAATTTTTGTGTATATATTTATAAATACCTTTCTTTATATACACATATACATACACGCAAACACACATACACATATAGAATATCTGTAAAAATTGTAGATACAACAACAATTTTGTAGAAGATAACTAAATCTCAAAATTTATGTGGTTATTTTATATAAAGGCACATAATTCAAATGGCTAAGTTCATGGAAGATATCTTTTCACCACGCTTGGGATCCATGTAATTTTTCCAGTGACATTATCTAAAAAGAAGTTCAAAGTGTCATTTCTGTAGTCATGTTCAAAGTGTTAGCTCTGCCAACAGCTAAGCTTTTTCTTTCCTTTTTTTAAAACTTTATCCCTTTGCTGCAATTGGCAACTAAATTGTTATTTCCAAGACCTTCCATAAATAATGTAATTTAGGCATGTAGGTGGATGTTTGAAAGGAAATTTTAAAAATGGAAAATTCTTTAAAATGAAAGAAAATATTTAATAAAGATTAATGAATTCAGGATATCTTGTGGTGAGAGAGCAACCTGTACTCTAGCTATTTGGAACATCAGTAGCTATTCAGCAATGCACAAAAAGATACCATAGTAACCAAGCCAACATGGTACAGTAATCACCCATGTCATTCACAAAACACAGTTAGGGTGGGGGTAGTGAAGAAATCCAATAGTCTCAATAATAGCGACCATTATCTACTAAAATATAAGAAAAGGGAATGTATGCTGTCTGAGAGTTCCTAAAAATGAATACAAAAACCTATAATGTAGTTTCTGTATCTTCTTTCTTTTCTCTTCTTATATGGTAATAGCTTCATGCTTTGTAGCAATCATATCTCCTTTACCCATTGCTCTTTGCTTCATTAATACCTTAGAAATCTAATAGATACATAAAACAGAATAGTCTACAATAAGTAAAATAAGAGAAAAAAAGAAAGAAAAATGAACAGATATAAATATCCACAGGTATAGGCTCTCAACATTTTCTTAAAGATATATGAAATTTGTTTACATGCAAGATAAAATCAGGGGAGAGAGAATGTTTATCACAAAAGTGTAATTCTCTTTGGTGATTTCATTTTGTTGAGTGCTATCAAAATAAATTTTTATTGATTAAAATTTTGAAGTAAAGTTCATGTCTAATACCTGCTTGGCTGGTACAAGGAAACATATGATATGGTTGTTTAGACTTTTATTATCTTCCCTCTCCCATAGAAGCACTCAAGTCTTTCTCTATATGACTTACTTCTCTTCAGCTTGTTCTTCATATTAACAGGTTGTGGCTTCTCCAGAAGGAGAGTGACAACCATATCTCACTAGTCTAAGGAACCTAGGAGTAACCTTTATGTTCATTTACTACTATCATGTTGTTGATATGCCTTCATTAGTATATTTTCTATTAATAAATCAGTCACTAATATTTGTTTAACATTCAACTTATAAATTTAAGGTTATGCTCTTCTACAATGTGAATAGTGTACATAGGGAGGCTGCAGAGATACTTAAAGTTCTAGGATAACAAGACACATCAGGAACAGCTAGGTGAGCATTGCTCCTTTTTCCTGTATAAAACTAGGCTGATCCTGATTGGGCTGAACTAATTTCGCTAGGCAGAATATTTCAGAATTGCTGATCTGCTCATCTGCTTCTCTGCTTCTATGTTCTTGCTTGCTCCTTGACAGCAATAGGTATATCTAGAGAGAGCATTTTAATAATTTTTTTAAATGTGCATATGTAATTGGGTTCTGAAGAAATGGCAGCTTTGTAATACCTTTCTGACATAAGAAAGGTAACAAGAATCTGTCATTCAAATGGAGTCAATATCCTTACATAACACTATGACCAAGGAATTTGCCTCAGTTTTTAAAAAATAGGGGTTTGGAGTAGTAGGAATGAATGCACAACATGCACCAAAAGAATTTCTAATTGATATGATTTTGTTAGTGGAAATGACATTTTAAAAAAACATTACTATTTTCTTTGCAGTTACACCCTAAGGACCATGAGACCTTTCTATCTGATTTGCAGCTGAAACCTTTTATATGTGTTCTGTCTCCCATTTAAACATGAATCCCTTGAGAAAAGTTACTATCTTACTTTTCTATCTGTATCCCCAGCATTTAGCACAATCCTGTGCTTAATAAATGCTTCATTCGTTCAATTGATGGCTGCTGTGAACACAATTTTTTTTGTTATAACCCATCATTGATGACACTAGATGTAAAAAGAATTTGTGGGGTGATTCGATTGTGTCTGACAGATTCATTCAGTTTAATGTCACATAATACTATCTGTCTGACACCTAAATGGTCCGCATGATGAGTATATCAATGTCATATATAATGATATGGAATCATACCTTTATAGAAAAGGTCCACCTGTGGCAAAAGTTCTGTCCTTGGGGGTAGCTTGAAGAGAGGCAGAATAGAAATCTCCTGTTCTCTTCTTACCCTTCTTCAGGGGAGGCTTTCATTCCTGTCAGGAAAGGAAGCAGGTTGTTGGAGGTAGGGTCTACAATTTTGTCCTCCTCAGAAAGAGAATATACTGGGCTAGGAATATATCTCCTCCCTTAAATATTATTAGTCTAGAGGATATGATCAGATTTGAGCTAAATTTTGATCACTTTGTCATTTTGGGGAGAAAAGAGGATCCCAAGCTCTGTATCTAAGACTTGATCCTTTACCCATTTAATAACATTCCACAATGAATACATATAGAGAATAGTAAGGAAATCTATTTATCCAAACCAAACCAAAGCAGGAATAAGAGAAAATTTATATACAAGGGTATATATACCCAATAATATAGAGTAAAGAAATTCTCCTATTACAAAAGAGATAACTGGACTCAACCAACTAGATCTCACCCAAGAAAACTCCTCAAAGTCTATAGAGTAGCATGCTGGTAATAAAGACATAATGAAAACAACCTACTTCTCTCGTATTTTCTCAGTCTTTTTCTTCAGCAAAGTGAGGTTGGCCTCTTCAGCTTCTCTCTCAAAGATGGAAGCTTACTCAATGTATCCTTGTTTTAGAGAGTCCCAAAGGTGGACTGGCCAAGAATTAGAGCTCTAAATTCTCATCAACTCCACCCTGCCCTTTCTACAGGGCAGAGCCTTCATCTCTTTTTTTTTCTTTGAGTATGAGTTTTAATAAAGTATTATTACAATTTTGTAGTTGAGGAAACTGAGGGTCAAAGAGGTAAAATGACTTTGCCTTTTTTCATACTAATTTTTTTGTTATCTAAAGATACTTTATTTTTTATTTTTATTTTTAAAACATGTACATAGATAATTTTCAACATTCACCCTTGTAAAACCTTATGTTGCAAATTGTTTTCCCTCCTTCCCCCTCCCTCCCCTAGATGGCAAGTAATCCAATATATGTTAAATATGTGCAATTCTTCTCTACTTATTTCCAAAATTATCATGCTGAACAAGAAAAATCAGATCAAAAAGGATAAAAATGAGAAAGAAAACAAATGCAAGCAAATAACAACAAAAAGAGTGAACATACTATGTTGTGATCCATACTCAGTCCCCACACTCCTCTCTCTGAGTGCAGATGGCTATCTTTATCACAAGATCATTGGAACTGGCCTGAATCATCTCATTGTTGAAGAGAACCACATCCATGAGAATTGATCATCGTATAATCTTGCTGTTGTCATGTACAATATACTCATTTCGTTCAGCATCAGTTCATAAGTCTCTCCAGGCCTCTCTGAAATCATCCTGTTGGTCCATTTCTTACAGAACAATAATATTTCATAACACTCATATACCATAACTTATTCAGCCATTCTCCAACTGATAAGCATCCACCCAATTTCCAGTTCCTTGCCACTACAAGAATGACTGCTACAAAATTCTTTGCACATGTGGGTCCTTTCCCCTTTTTTATGATCTCTTTGGGATGTAGTTCCATATAGGGATATAGGGAAATAGGGACACTGCTGTATCAATTGATACCCATTTTGGCATAGTTTCAAACTGCTCTCCAGAATGTTGGATCAAGTCACAACTCCACCAACAACATATTAGGGTCCCAGTTTTCTCACATATCCTTCAACATTCATCCTTATCTTTTCTGTCATCTTAACTAATCTGAGAGGTGTGTAGCAGTACCTCAGAGTTGCTTACTTTGTATTTCACTGATCAATAGTGATTTAGAGCATTTTTTTTCATATGACTATAAATGGTTTTAATTTCTTTATCTGAAAATTGCTGTTCATATTCTTTGACAATTTATCAATTGGAGAAT
>JAJPUD010006441.1:39043-93759 GCA_023553655.1 Myrmecobius fasciatus
TTTTTTTTACTTAATATATTCAAAATCATCCATTTTGCATTCCATGATGTACTATAGTTCTTTTCTGATGTTCTCTTGTTCCTTCCTTCTCCACAGATCTGAAAAGTAGACTATCCTTTGTTCTAATTTGCTTATAGTATCACTTTTTATGTCTAAATCATGAACCCATTTCAATCTTATCTTGGTATACGGTGTTAGGTGTGAGTCAATGCCTAATTCCTACCTTATTAATTTCCAATTTCCCCCCAAATTTTTGTCAAATAGTGAATTCTAATCCCAGAAGGGTTTATCAAAGAGTAAATTATTATAGTCATTGACTATCCTGTCTTGTGAATCTAACCTATTCCACTGATTGACAACTCTATTTTTTAGCCCGTACTAAATGGTTTTGATGACCACTATTTATAATGTAGTTTTAGGTTTGGCACAACCAGACCACCTTCATTTGCATTTTTTTCATTGATTCCCTTGAAATTCTCTTCCAGATGAATTTTATTATTTTTTTTTCTAGCTCTGTAAAATAATTTTTTGGGAGTTTGAGTGGTATGGCATTGAATAAGTAGATTAATTTCTGTAGAATTGCCATTTTTATTGTATTAGCTCAGCCTACCCATGAGCACTTGATATTTTTCCAATTGATTAGATCTGACTTTATTTGTGTGGAAAGCGTTTTGTAATTGTGTTCATATAGTTCCTGACTTTGCCTTGGCAGGTAGACTCCCAAATATTTTATATTATTTACAGTTATTTTAAATGGAATTTCTCTTTGTATCTCTTGCTACTGGACTTTGTGGGTATCATATAAAAATGCTGCTAATTTATGTAAATTTATTTTGTATCCTGCAACTTTGCTAAAATTGTGTATTGGTTCTAGTAGTTTTTTTGTTGATTCCCTAGAATTCTCTAAGTATATCATCATAATATTTGCAAAAAGTGGTAATTTGTTTCTTTATTACCTATTCTAATTCCTTTAATTTCTTTTTTCTTCTCTTATTGCTAAAGCTAACATTTCTAATGCAATATTGAATAGTAATGGTGATAGTAGGCAACCTTGTTTCACTCCTGATCTTGTTGGGAATGGTTTTGGTTTATTCCCATTACATATGATGCTTGCCGATGGTTTTAAATAGATGCTACTGATCAATTTAAGGAAAACTCTATTTCTATACTCTCTAGTGTTTTTTAATAGGAATTGGTGTTGGATTTTGTCAAATGCTATTTCTGTATCTATTGAGATAATCATATGATTTTTGTTAGTTTGGTTATTCATATAGTCAATTATACTAATAATTTTCCTAATGTTGAACCAGCCCAGCATTCCTGATATAAATCCTACTTGGTAATGACATATTATATCGGGGATAATTTGCTGTAATCTTTCTGATAATATTTTATTTAAGATTTTTGCATCAATATTCAGTAGGGAAATTGGTCTATAATTTTCTTTCTGTTTTGACCCTACCTGGTTTAGGTATCAGTACCATATCTATGTCATAACAGGAATTTGGTAGGACTCTCCCTTTGCCTATTTTTCCTAATAGTTTGTATAGTATAATTGTTCTTTAAATGTTTGTTACAATTAACATGTATAACTATCTGGCCTTGAATATTTTTTCTTAGAGAGCTGATTAATAGCTTGTTCAATTTCTTTTTCTAAAATGGAATTATCTAAGTAATTTATTTCCTCCTCTGTAAACCTGGGCAATCTATATTTTTGTAAGTATTCCTCCACAGATTATCAGATTTATTGGCATGTGACTGGGCAAAATAGCTCCTAATTACTGCTCTAATTTCCTCTTTATTTGTGCAAAGTTCATCCTTTTTGATACTATTTGATTTTCTTTTCTTTTTCTAATCAAATTAACTACAGATTTTTCTATTTTGTTGTTGCTGTTTTTCATAAAATCAACTCAGTTTGGTTTATTAGTTCTATAGTTTTCTTACTTTCAATTTTATTATTCTCTTTTTTGATTTTCAGAATTTCAAATTTGGTATTTAATTGGGAGTTTTTAATTTGCTTTTTTTATCTCTTTCAGTTGTATGCTATTTATCTTCTCTTTCTCTCTTTTATGCAAGTAAGCCTCTAGAGATATAAAACTTCCCCTAAGAACTGCTTTGGCTGCATCCCATAAATTTTGGCATGTTATCTCATTGTCATTCTCTTGGATGAAATTATTAATTGTGCCTATGATTTGTTATTTCACCCACTCATTCTTTAGGATTAGTTTATTTAATTTCCAATTAATTTTTGGTCTATTATTCCCTGGTTCTTTATTACTTGTAAATTTTAATTTCATTACAATATGAGAAAGATACATTTACTATTTTGACCTTTCTGTATTTTATTTTGAGGGTCTGTTGCCCTAATACATGGTCGATTTTTGTGTAGGTTTCCAGTATCACTAAGAAAAAAGCACATTCCTTTCTATCTCTATTCAATTTTTTTCTCAAGGTCTATAATACCTAACTTTTTAAAAACTTTTTTTCTATACTTTTATAAAATTCTATTTACCTCCTTAACTTCTTTCTTATTTATTTTATGGTTCAATTTATGTGGTTCTGAGAGAACAAAGTTGAGATCTCCTGCTAGTTTTGCTGTCTAATTCTTCTCACACCGCTCAACTTCTCTAGGAATTTGGATGCTATACTACTTGGTGCATATATGTTTAACATTGCTATTACTTCATTATCTATGGTTCCCTTTAGCAAAATGTAGCTTCCTTTCTTATCTCTTTTAATTAGATCTATTTTTGCCTTTGCTTGATTTGAGATCACAATCATTACCCTTTGCTTTTTTTTTTTTTTTTTTTACTTCAGTAGAGCCTTCATCTCTACTAATAAGGAGAGAGCTCCATACCAAAGGACTTTGGAACAGGGTTACACATATGAAAACTGTATCTAGATAAAAACTTCTATCTACTCTAAACATTTTTCCCTAAATATGGACAATTGTTTCTCTCTAATTTAAGTAGATTTTAATATAACTCTACACTGTGATGAAGACAGCTTTTGACTATGAGATATATGACAAGAAATTATCCTGGTATGCATAGATGATGCCTTAGGAACTGACACTTTGTGGCTTATTTTATTTTTATTTATTTAATTTTGCTTTTTTACTGAGGCAATTGGGGTTAAGTGACTTGCCCAGGGTCACATGGCTAGGACGTGTTAAATGTCTGAGACCAGATTTGAACTCAGGTCCTCCTGACTTTAGGGCTAGTGCTCTATCCACTGCACCACCTAGCTGCCCCTGTGGCTCATTTTAAAAGCTGGACAAGATGAAAGAGATTGCCACATAAGCAGGGTCACATTTTAGTGGGACAAAATATGCAAGAAAAAGAGGGCATTTCCCATTCAATTCCACATTCAAAAACCAGGAAATTTTTTTTAATAAAGGAAAGGAGAGCATCCTCCTCTATCTAGGATTTGCTCTGGGGTTTTACATAACACATTTATATAATGATGCTATATTAAATACAGCATATGATTTTAACTTAGTAGATAAATTAGTAGCAAAAATTAGAAGCAGTGAACCCTTTTATTTTATCCTTTGTATTCTTTCATTTTTAAGAATGGTATGGCTCCCAGGAGGACTATCAGCTTCCACCTGGAGGTTCATCTATCTTGAATAATTTTTAAAAAATGACAATAGATGGTTCATGTAAAAGAACCATCATGAATCTCTGTACTTCCCCTTCAAAACAGGAACAGTGAACTGCTGGTGAATGTAGTGATATATATTGGCAGATGGTTCATGGGATGATTTACTTGCTTCAGTGGAACTGGGTTGACTTTCTCACCTTTTCCTTCACGATAAGATGAGGTATAGAATTAAAGCACATGCCTGGATAGAGGACCTTACTGTTTATCTGAATGACTCCATGGAGGAAAAGCTTGTTAATGTGGGTAAAAATTCATTAGACATTTGCTCCTGATTACCATTAGTCTTTGTTCGACTATTTTATTAAATATTTTTCTCTTTCACCTCCCTCTTCCCTTTCCCTTCCTCCTCCTTTCTTTTCTCCTCCCCCTCCTTTCCTTTCTTCTCCTTTCCTTCTTTCTTTTTCCTTCCCTTCCCCATTTGCTTCCTTCTTACTCCTCCTTTCTTCCTTCTGTCCTAAAATGAGTGAAAGGCAGTCAATGATGCTTTAACTCTGTTTTTTACAATAGCTGCTCCTGAAGAAATGGAATAAATTTTAAAACAAATAGTTAAGCATTGTATAAACAATGGTTAATGATAAGCTGGATCAGAATAAAGTATATTTTGCCATCTCTATGGCTTCAGCATTGATTTTTTTAAAATGAGGATCCTTTATTTAGTTTACAGACTGGTGTTTTGTCTTTGTAGCCAGGTAGGCTATGTATTATTGAATGGGATCAGGAGATCTGGCCCTGGAGATATGTACTCCTCCATGTTCTTTGCCACTGTAACTATGATTTGAGTGCAATTATCACCCAATAACATGCCATCCCAAATAAATTAGTGAAGACTTTAAGAGTGACAGAAATTACTGGGGTTTTAATTTGATTATTCCATATGCTAAATGAGGTACCTTAAATGGACTAATGTGAGATAGCATATAGAATAAATGCAAATAAAAGATGATAAATTTCTTTTAAAAAATTTTATCTGGACATAATTAAGTTCATTATTTAAACAAGAGGTACCTGTTTCCCTTTTATTTCATTGTAAATATTGCTCTTAATTGTTTTTATATCATAAATGCTGATTATGTATATAGATTTTCAGTTTGTCATTTCCTATGTTACTATATATTTATAAGGAAATTTCTGATTGGAAACATTGTGATAGTTATAGGAATTTTAAAGATATTTTTAATAAGTTCAAAATATATGTCATTTCTTGCTTGAGACATAGGTAATACCTTTAGCTGAGTATTATATTGGGGTTTTTTTGCACCTTTTTTAAAGGAAGAGATAGCAATCCTTATCTTAATAGTGACAAAAGCCTCTCCAACTCTGTACCTTTGCAAGATTCCTTTTTTTTTAAAACCAACTTTCAGCCATAACAGGTATAATGCAGAAATATTTTCCTTTTCTTCTTCCTTTTCATCTGTCTTTTCTTCTTCTTCTTCCCCTTCTCTCCCCCTTCCACTCTTCTTTCCCTTTCTTCTCCTCTTCCACCTTCCTCTTCCCTTCCTCTTTCCTCTCTACTTTTGTCTTTTCCCCTTTCCCCTCTTCTTAGCACTTCCTCTTTCTTTTCCCCTCCCTTTTCTCCTTATTTTTCTTTCCTTCCTCCATTTGCTTCTTTCTTCCTTTTATCTTCCTCCTGTTTATGCTCCTTTTTTCCCCTTTTCCCTTCTGTTCCCTCCCCCTTCCTTTTTGTCTCCTCTTCCACAAGTTACATATAATGAGCAGCTGCCCTCTCATGTGCAAATCAGCAATTGCTATCTCAAAATACTCAGCAACTGCTTTTCTTAGAATACTAAAGCAGACTTAAGGTCCCAGACAAATGAAGTGTCAAGAGTCAACCCCCTGATACATGCAAATATCTACTGTGAATATATAATCACAGACAACTAACCATTCTACTATACTGGCTTAAAAATGTATTTTATAACACAGACAGGAATATGTCTGCCAGAAATGATTTTAAAAGCTGTAACTACCCTTCTTTTCCATGAGAAATTGAAGGCACAGTGAATAAGGACCCCACACTTTGTACAAGCTCTTGATCTTTCCTTGATCTTTCAAAATTTTAGGCTGGTAATAGAGCCTAAGGAAGCTGACAATATCTGTTTTTGTACCTGTTTTCTAAGTTTTTCAAGTACAGAAGAACCTGCCAGTTGTTTCATTCTTTGTGGCACGGCCATCAAGAACCTACACTCCAAAATATGATTTATATGGAAGATAAATATAATAAAAGAACAAAGAGTAAAGGAGAGAGCCTGAAAAATAAAAGTGCTCTAGGCCTAAAAGAGAAAGATTAAATCATTCTAAGATTTCCAAATATCCAGTTTGACAATATGAAAACAATATATTTGGATAAGTGAAATTGTTAGTCTGAATGTAGTTTGTTTGACATATAGAGAGTAGATAAGACCAAAGTAAAGTTGCATACACAGTTGAGAAAAGCATATTTATACAGTCAAACACACTTGGTTAGAGTTTTCTATCATTAATTAAAAATAATCTTCAGTTGCAGCATTCAAATTGTTCCCTAAGTTCAGAGTGCTTTGCTTCTAGCAGTGCAATAAATTAGATATGTATTTTTGTTGTTATTTTTCTTTTTTGCTGCAGGATGGATGGCTTGGAAAAGGCAAGCAGTGATTTGAATAATCAAAATTGTTTCTTTTTAAACAACATGATTAGAAAATGAAAACAACTATTGTTCCTTAAAGTTACTTATATCAGAAATTCAAAAATACTCATATCTGGAAGAGTCACTAAAGTCCAGGTGAATGCACTGTTAATGTGGCTGATTTGTTTTTTCAATAGCAGCTTTTGATTGTATTTAATCTTTGCTATTTCCTGGAGAATTATGCCAGTTTTCTGACTAAGAAGGCAGTATGATATAAAGGAAGGAGTCAGGAATAGTAAAAAGCTAGGTTGAGATATTGACTCTGCCACTTGGTAGCTATATGAAAATGGGCATGAAAAGATGGAGATAAGACCCTGGTCCTAGACCTTGGAAAATTCTTCCTCTGTACTTACTAGTCATGTGACTCTGCACAGGTGCCATAACCTTTCTGTACTTCAGTTTGCTTAAAAACATAGTATAAATTGGGGTGGGTTGCATATGATGGACTCTTAGACACAATTTTTATGGGTTTTATGAGATGATAAAAAGAAATATAGATAAAATTCTAGCTCTATATCTCTAATCCTGTGGTATTAAATCACTTTGCCTAATACTTACTGTCCTCATCTGCTAAATACTTCTACCACCTACTTCTCATGAATGTGAAGATAAATTATGTACATAAAAGTGCTTTGCAAAATATATAGTATTGCAACTAGTTTTATTGAGATTTCAGATTTTGTCTTAGTAAATATTTCATTACTAGGTTGATTTCAAGTATGATGAATGTTTGGGCATTAGCAACTTTTGAAGGGCATCATCAAGGTTTCCTGAGTTCCTATGGAGAGAGAAGTTTTAATTAAAACAGCAACAACAATTGTATTTTCCAACAATGAAAATGTTTTGTTAATGTATGAAATACATTGATAGCCAAACCATATGACCAAATCCTTTTAGAATGTTGGGTAGTAAGTTGCTTACTACCATGAGTTATTTCTTCATTAGACTTTCCATTCCCTCCTGCCCAAATGTTCACCTCCTGAGAATTACTAAAGTAACCTGTATAGATCCTGCTACCCAATAATTTCTAATTTTTCATTCTATTTACATATTTTGTCTTTGAACATGTGGGGCTTAGTTTTTTGAAGAAGTTGTAGAAGTAACTGGCTTAGCAGCAGAATTTAATAAAAAAAGGTCCATAATATTGTAATCTTTCTTAAGATCAGATTTTTAAAACCACATTATTTCTATTCCTTTCTATTCTTCCTTTTTTATAGTCTTATGATTACTTATTTTCTATTTTTTTTAAAGAGTCTTCAAGGTAGAACATTGTCTTTAAATAGTGAGAAATGTATCTTCAGTCTTATGTACTTTCAGCACTTACAAATTTTATGTACAATTTATGATGTTTTCCCAAATTAAAAATTCTAACGACATTATCTAGGCAGCATGGTAATGCATTGGATAGAATGCTGGACCTGGAATCAGAAAGATTTAAATTCAAAGCCAGACTCATACACTAACTGTATGATCCTGGACAAGTTACTTAATTCTGTTTGCCTCAATTTCTACATCTATAAAATTAATTAGAGAAGACATGGCAAACAACTCCAGTTTCTTTGACAAGAAAACTCTAAATGGGGTCATCAAGAGTCAGATCCAAGTGAAAAAGACTGAACAAGAAATGGTATATTTGGTTCAATACATGCACATTCATTTTCATAAGCCTGTATACAGAGCTTTTTCATTTTTATGCTGCCAAATAGAAAATATTTTTGAAGAGAGAGTTTAATGAACAAAGAAAAGTCAGTATGTGGTAGAGCTACTATGTTGAGTCTCAAAATAAATAAAAGATTTTTTACATCTTAAACAAAGCATAGTGTTCAACTAAGAAAGAAAATGTACCCACAGGGCTTATTGACTTATTGTTCTCTTGCTTTTATAAATTGTTCCTTTAGTCTTATATTTTCAAGAACATCTTATTTTAAGCTATTAAAATTAGGTTATTTGGTGGAAAGTTGTTTGTTCAAGTAAAGATATTTAATTTTTTAAAATTGAAATCCATGAAATATTAAGATATTTTGAAGGAATTATTTAAGAACAGTAAAAGCAAACAAAATATTTGATCTTGTGGTAGTATTCACAAAATACATTGAAAAAATATGTAGTGATACTATGACATTTCTGTGCTAAAATATGAAAAACCAATCAGTATCTACCAGAAAGAGCCAACATATAATTTAATAGTACCTATCAGAAGAAAAAGTCCAAGAAAAGGAAACAGAGAAAGATTCCCTTATTTTTGTGCTTCACATGGCAAGGCAGTCTTGTAGAATGGAAAAACTACTTAACTAAGCATAATGAAAATTGATTCCTACATCTAGTTCTACCATTACCTTGCTTTGTGACCATGGAAAAGTCATGTAAGGACCTCAGTCTTTTGTGAAAGTGGAGTATGATGTGAGTGGAGACCCATTCTAGAGTTCTTTACCTTTTTATGTATGTGCTGGATATATTAGTTAGCCTTATGGACTCATCCTCAGAATGTTTTTAAATGATAAAACAAAATACACAAGATTACAAAGAAAAACAATTTTATTGATAGAATTATCTAGCTATCTAGCTATCTTTGAGGTTTATTGGCCTTAGGTTAAGAGCAATTGGATTAAATGATTGCTAACATTCCTTCTAGTTCAGAAATTCTCTCTTTAAAATCTGTTGTCTTCAAAAATGCTGGCATTTTTGCTTGATCCAGTAATGCAAGAGTCAAATAAATAACATGGCTGCTCTTAACTTCTTCAAATGGAGACAAGAATAGCAGCACTACTATGATAGCAATTTAATTCAAAAAATGGCACGTCATAGAATGGTATTACATGGTATATCTTATTAAATCTTGACAACTCCCATCTTAACAACTTTTGGATTTGTTGTAAGGAAATCTATCACGGTCTCAGCATGATTTTTTTTTAATCTGAAGCCGGAACAGTGAACACTATTACAGTGTCTTAGGCTGAAGAAGATAAATATATATGAATGTCTGTTTGTGTGTGGGGGGGTGTATGAAGGAAAAAAACCCTAACATTCTATTGCCATTTATACTCTCTTACCCTTCATTTTTCAAAGAGACAGATGAAAAATACCTCATTAAATAACCATTTGGGTCATCTGATTATTAAGACTGTTTCATTTAAGAATATGCCCTAAGCAACGTCTTGAAATTTTTTAAAAATGCCTTTTATTTACTATTCTTACTATGGCTTATAACTCCATTTTCCCACCTTCTTAAAGAAAATCTTGTTGCTAATTTGTTTTTCTTTATTTCTCCCAACACAAGATCATGTGAAAACAAAACTGACTTTTTTCCTTTTCTTTTTTGGATGGAAAATTAATGTTCAGAATAACTGGCTTCCTTGTGAGCTGGGATTTTTTTTTTTGGTTACTATAGCAATAATCTTAATGCAAGATTTTCAGCAGCAAGTGGTTTCTATAACAACAGGATAGGATGCTTTAGAAACAGACCTGAGATAAACAGATTCAATATTAAGGGTCTCTTAACCCTTATCCTACCACAGAATTGCTATGTATAACATAGTGCTCTACTAATTTAAAAGAATAATTTTTAGACATTAATACATAAAATAATTTGAAAGCTTTTATTAAGCTATTGAAGCATAACCAGCTAAAAAAGTTTTAGTGTCCCTGACTTTGAATTTGTATTTTAAGGCTTCCTTCTATGGAAATGGCCTCAGCAATGTTTCTCTTTTAGTGTAAATCAATGCTGTATGTAATATTAGATATTCTAAACACATAATTTAAAAAAATCCTTCTATAGATCACAAGAATGCCCTAATTAATTTAGTGAAGTATAACATTATTGTGACATATATTTGTCAAAATGTTTGATGATCATGATATTTTTGTCCTAATGAATAGGCCCTAAAATATTTTAGCTTTTCAGCAAATCACAAATTTTGGCTCCTCTCTGGGGTACGGTATAAGTTAAATGTGGGCCCATTTCAAACAACAGTTCCTTAAGAAACTGAAAAGAAAGTTTGGTGGAATTGCTGTCATTTATAAACCATAGCAAAGTCTTATTATAGGAAAGAAATGAATAGGAGAAAGAAAGCCTTTTCTTTTATAGACCACAGACTGGAAATATTACAAATGAGAGCTGAAAAATAAAGGGCAAGGTAAGTTATTAACCAGGACAGATTTAAAGTCTTTTGATGTACAGATAGATAAATGTTGGCAGAAGAAAAATGGATTTTTAGAAGGGCAGAAAGATATACTGGTTGGATTCAATCAAAGAACCAGTAAAATTCCAGGGGGGAAATCACTCAGTCCCCTCTCCCAGATTTGAAATACTTAATAAGCCAGTTAAGTCAAAACAAATTATACTTATATACAACCCAATCCAACCTAGCCCAAGGAATATTTACTAAGTTCTCACAATGCACAAGGGACATAGAGACAAAATAAAAAACTGCTCTGAAGGAACTCATATTCTACTGGAGGTATACAACATCAAGATAGATAAAGATATACATAATAATTTTGAAAATAAGTTATAATGATGGATTTGAGTTGACATCAGAGTTATCTTTAACCTAAGCCCTACTATAGCAAGCCCTCTCTTACAACAAAGAAAATACTTGATCCAAACAACCAGCATAGTAAGCCCATCTGCCAAAATATGAAGCATTGTATTTGAATTCTCTGTTGAGATGAGAAAGTTATATTCTCAGAGGCCATTCTTGGTGGGGTTTTTAATGAGTTTAACTTCTTTATAATGATCAGTTCATGTGTATCACTTATACACGACAATTGAGGAAAGGTAGAGCATTAATAACTAAAGTTATCAGGAAATAATTCATCCTTTCTTCCTACTCCCACCTCTTCAGCTCAGTCTGTGCAGACATAGTCACAGTTTTGGAGAAAAGAGAAAGTTGGTGACATTAAGTAGAGTGAAACTTGTCCATAGCATGTGAGGTATCTCATTCGTTTATGTAAAGATCTCTCCTATTAATGTAAATTTCCATGACTTTTTCAATACAAGTACCTTTTTTAGACTTTATTCTTTTCTAGTCAGCCAACCTGCCAATTCAAACCTGAATTTTTCTTTTTCCAATTCTCCGAAGGATGTCAGAAAACAAGCTATCTTTCCATCAATACCTTACCTCCAAGTAATGCTGTTGTGTTCTCATTTCCCTGATGTTTCTGTACGCACAGCAAGTAAGCTACAGAATTCATTACATTTGTACTTGCCATAGTCTTCTGGGGTTCTATTTAACAAATGGGTACCTAGGAGATCAAGACACTCCACTTCTCAGCAGGCACTGTGGTGCTGTTGAGAAAGATCCAGACATGTTTCGATGCACCAAAGCACAACACACTTCAGCACAGCTTTAAGTACCTTGGACAGCAAGTACTGTTCCAGCAGATTCATAAATCCTCCAAATCTTATCCTGGCCAGAGGCACAATGATATTTCAGTAGATGAACTTCAGCACCAGGGAGTTTTCTACTGAAAGAGAGAGAGAGAGAGAGAGAGAGAGAGAGAGAGAGAGAGAGAGAGAAAGACAGAGAGAGTTAGACAGAGAGAGACAGTCAGACAGAGAGAGACAGAGACAGAGAGAGAAACTGTCACAAGAACTTTCCAAGTTAATCAATCACCACAATTTATAATTTCTAAGCTAAAATTTCACACACCTCTCCACATTAAATTCTTGCCATGTGTAGAGGTGAAGATTACTGTGCTAGTCACTGGGAAAGATAAAAAATACAGTTTCAATTAAATAAAGTATTTACCCTCATAGAGGTTATAGTTTAATATAGGGATAAGACAAAAGCACACATAATTATTATTATTTTTTTTTTTTTTGCTTTTTGCTGAGGCAATTGGGGTCAAGTGACTTGCCCAGGGTCACACAGCTAGGAAGTGTTAAGTGTCTGAGACCAGATTTGAACTCAGGTCCTCCTGACTTCAGGGCTGGTGCTCTAACCACTGCGCCACCTAGCTGCCCCCACACATAATTATTGTAGCAATGCTACACAATCTCTAGACTCATTGTTATAATTCACAATATTACATGGTACAGATTCTTCCTAAATCTACACTCCACCTCAGGTATTCAGTTTCAAAAGAGGGATAATAACAATTACCCATGTAGCATTTTGTTTTATACCTCTCCATTGTATTTATTATGTATTATTACATATTAGGGTTATCCATTGGTACCTTAATGATGCTATTAGACTGCAAACTTCATTAAGGATGTGACTACCTCATATCTAAATTTTTTTCTCCCTAGACTTGTGTTCAGAACAATAAATATTTGTTGTATGACTCAATTAGCTATTATTGCCCCAACTTTTATTAATCAAATAAACAGAAATATATTATCTGCTCAATATTGAACTAGCTATTATAGGAATATAGTATAAGCATAATAACATTATCTTTCCTTAGAGCTTACAATCAGGTGGGGAAAAATTAATAAATCAGTTAAGATATATTTTTCATATTGTTTGTCCTTAAATTTCACTAGTAACTTTACTATAATTATAATATACAATTAGGTGCTAAATGGTATAATACTGCTACAGAGTATGAGTTTTCATGAAATTCAGAAAAAATGAAAGGATAGGAGATATAAATAGTTAAAGTTAGCCTTAATACAATGAAAAACTTCTTAACAATTGGATATATAAGTCAAAAAGTCTGCTTTGTGAGAGATGGAATTTTCATTCATTGGAAGTCTTGAACCAAAAGCTGGATTTATATTTATTGTATATTGCTGTTACCATTGAAACATTTTTTCAGGTCTAATCAGGTTGGATTAATTTGATTACTGAAGTACCTTTCAGTGTTAAGATTCTGTGCTGTATATATCGAATGGATAGAATTTGAATTATTGTTAAGTTTAATAACTAGGAAATACTTCGAATGTTTTGTAAGAAAAGTTTCATCAGTAACCTTAAACTGCTGTGATATGTACCTTTTGGAAGAGAGGAGATTTAAGTTCATGGCAGCTTTCTTAAGGGATTTGTGGTACTTTATCTCAAAAATACATTATTTTTCTCAGTTTTAGATTCATCCTCTGGGGAAAAAATTAGGAACTGCACTGGGATAATTGGATCATAGAATATGGTTTTGAAATAGCAATTAAAAATCATCTACTCCAGGGATTCTAAGTCTTTTGTGTGTGTGATCTAATTCAATCTTGTTTGTTAGCAAGACACTGAACCTCAGGGTAGATAGATATCTTAACAAATGACTACATGATCTATATGTGCCCTTCCAGCTCTCAAATTTTTTGATTAAGCATTTTGTCCTATCTAACTTGGCTACTGGAATTTGTTAAAATAATTTTTTTATGATCTCTCAGTCATAGGCCAAATATGTCACTGAAAAACTAGGCTGTTTCTTTAAATTTACATTCTTGTAAATATCAAATATATTTCAATAGTGAGATATGACAGATCTCCTTTAAAATCTGCCAGATGCCACTAACTTTGTTGCTCTTTTTTAAAATCACAAATGTACATGGGATATTTATTCAAATATCTGACAATTTAATGGGAAGTATTTTTAAAGTACTTTTTATTGCCTAAAGGGAACCTGTGCAGTTAATCCAATTCTTTTTTTTTAAACTATCATGTCTTCATCATAGATGCCAAAATTGTATCTATTGATTAGTTTAAAAACAGAAGAGCTTTTTCTGTGAAAAGGTTCAAATTTATTTCAGATCAGATTGACCAGATTTATTGACTAAGAGTTGTTTCAATAAGGTCAAGGTACTAGGGAAATGTAAGGACAGTTTGCAAATTGAACAGTTTTAGACTATACAATTGTCAATTAAATGTTCCTAGAACATGATCAATAAGTTGAAAGAGTCCAGGAATAGTAAGAACTCAATGAATTTAAGTCCAAAGGAATACTATTTTGTTCCATAATAAAATCTCCAGTGATTGAAGTTTGATTAAAAAAAAAATCTTTCCAATATGTATTCTTTAGTGCTTTTTTTTCAGGAGGAGTGAAGGCAACATTTAAACATTTGGTAGGCAGAAGTCAAATATTTGAAAGGTTTTCACGTGGAACAAGATTTAGACTTCTTTTGCTCCTGAAGGGCAGCAATCAACTCAACAAGGGAAAACCTTATTACAATGAATAGCCTTCTGAATATAGTACTGATTCAAAGCCGAGAGGGCTGCCTCTGAAGGAACTGAGTTGTTCATCTCCAGAGGTGTTCAAGTGGTCATTTGGTAGGGCTGTTGTTAATGAAATTCATGTTTTAGGGAGATGTTTGCAGAAAAAACCTCTCACTTCTTTTTCTACTATATGTTTCCCTGTTTTTCTACTCTGTGGATGGCATTGTGCTAAGATATGCAGAGATTAAAACAACAGTCCCTGCCCTCAAGGAGCTTACAAGAGGAGTACATATTAATAAAGACATATGTTATATCCAATTATAGGATGCAATTAAATCCACTTTGTCACCATCAACAATCCCATTCTATTCATCACTGTAATAAGCAGCAGCAACAGCATAATCATCAAATCATAATTTCAAAGTTAATATACATATTCCCATCTGTGTATATGTATTCATTCATTAATTCAATAAATATTAAAAGAGCCCCAACCAGGCATAGAACAGTAGTATCAAACTCAAATAGAAATGGATTCCACTGAGTCATATATAAGGATCCCTGTGGGACACACTAGTTTTAAAATATAATATTACTTATTTTAAAATTATTTTTTATATTTATTTTGTTAAACATTTCCCAATTACATTTTAATCTGATTTGGTAGCACTAGGAAATTTTGTGGACATTATTGTGGCCTGTGAACCATTTGTTTTAAACTTCATTATAAGAAATATAAAAATACAAACGTGGACACTGCTTTAACATAAGTTTAGGAGTTTAACATAATACAATAAAACATAGATAACATTATATTTTAAAACTGATGTATCTCAAAGGAATCCTTATGTATGACCTAGAGGAATCCATTTCTATTTGAGTTTCATAATACTGGTCTATGCCTGGTGGACATGTATGCATGCAAATTATTACAGTACATCTACTATGTGTTATATGTCAAAATTATATTTAAACTCTATTATACGAATGAAAAGAAAAGGAGGGTCCTTTTAAAAAATACAATGAAAAATATAGCTTATGTGTTGCAAGATGAAAGGTAGCCTTTTCTCTTTCTCTTCCGAATATAATGTTGAAACTGAGCCTGGATTCATGTAACATAGTTAACGCTTATGATCCATATGACTTTCAGCAAGCTACCTAAACTCCTTACAATTCAGTTTCTTCATCCTTAAAATGAGAAGGCTGTATCAGGTGCAAGGCACCTTCTACCTCAGGACCTATAATACCATGATTCTTGCCATGCATGATTTAATTATAATAGCTAGCATTTACATAGGACTTTAAGGTTTTGAAAACACTTTTTTAAATGTTATATCATCTTATCCTCATAACAAGCATGCGAGATTATTTCTATTATTATTTTCATTTTTTGTTGTTTATTTATTTCAGTCATGTATGACTATGACCCCATTTGGGGTTTTCTTGGCAAAGATATTAGAGTAGCCTGCGATTTCCTTTTCCATTTCATTTTACAGATGAAGAAACTGAGGTAGACTGGGTTAAAAGACTTACCCAGGATCATGTACCTAATAAGTGTCTGCGTCCAGATTTGAACTCTGGTCTTTCAGATTCTAGGCCCAGTGCTCTATCACGTTACCTAGTTGCCTTTTATCTCCATTTTTTGGATGAGAAATATGTGCAGATATAAGTCAAGTGAGCTTCCCAAAATCATACAATTAGTGTCTTA
Organism: Myrmecobius fasciatus; assembly: GCA_023553655.1. Taxonomy (NCBI): domain Eukaryota; kingdom Metazoa; phylum Chordata; class Mammalia; order Dasyuromorphia; family Myrmecobiidae; genus Myrmecobius; species Myrmecobius fasciatus. Next base: position 55,170 of record JAJPUD010006441.1, read on the forward strand.
GGCCAGTAGAATATTAACAATATGATCTATATGCCAGCTTTCTTGCCTTTATAACATTTTAATGTTAAAGATCTACATATATATATATATATATATATATATATATCTACACATATATCTACACATATATTTCACATTTTTTATAGCAAACAACTACATAGCATTATGCAAATGTCTGAAAGGTGTAGATTAAAAGTATCACTGTCTTTTGTTTATTGTTCATTTAAAAAATGACTTGGTGAGCAAAATGCATTCTGAAAGACTTTCTTCAAGGAAGGAATCACCTATGTTTCTCTCATAAATGAATCCTAGATCATTATAACCAAACAGCAACTGTTCCACACCTCTCTGATTATCAATATCAAGTAAGGAATAAAACATAAAGATCTGTTAGCTAATGGATTTGCCACTCTCATAAATGATGTTCACATTGAATAAGTAGTTCTCTATGGATGATGAGTCTTCCAGAGGCTCCTGTGTTGGAGATGACATTGTGCTGATGGTGTCATGTCACAGAATATAATTAGACTCTTCCTGAGATCAATGACCCCTCAAAAGAATCCACTCAACAATATACACAGGAAAAATAAATGAAGAATGAAGACTTATTGTTGAGTCTGTGATGTAGTAGGTATAATTTTGTTAGGCAATAGGTATATTACTCAGAATTCTTTTTTTTTTGCTTTTTGCTGAGGCAATTGGGGTTAAGTGACTTGCCCAGGGTCACACAGCTAGGAAGTGTCTGAGACCAGATTTGAACTCAGGTCCTCCTGACTTCAGGGCTGGTGCTCTAACCACTGCGCCACCTAGCTGCCCCACTCAGAATTCTTAGTACTAGAAAATAACCCCATATTTTGAGAAGTTCCAGAAATCCATTACTCATGAGAATATATATATATACATATATATATACATATATATATATATACATGTATATTCTGCACACACACACACCTATAATGCTGGGTGATTGCCTCAAGGAAAATCTAGCATTTGGGTTTAAGGATGGAGACATCTGAGATTGAAATAGTGCCACTCAAGAACCCAGACATACTGTTGTTGCTATAATGCAATCAGCACAATATTATCTACAAACAGGAACCTGTGTAATATCTCACCATCTAAAGGAGACCTCAAAGACACTGGCACATTAAATGGCACATGCACACAGCACCTCTGATGGTTTTTCCCAATATGGAAGTGACCAGAAGCCTTCTTCACAATGATAACATTTAATGGAAGTACTTTAGAGATGTCCCAGAGCTTGTGGATGGATAGTCTACAACTCGTTCCAGCCTTTTAACTATATGGTGAATGTCAATCTCTTTGACTGTAGTTGGAAACCTGAATGATAGGGGTTTTTAATCAACCTCAGCCATTCATATCACTATTCTAAGTTGGCATTTTTTGACTCTTAATGTCTTTTCTTTCTGCCTTCTAAGGGTAATTTGTGGCCTTGCAAAAATAGGCCTTGGTTCTTTTGTATTTTGTTCTTTTATGAAGGAAATTTATCTACTTTGTGAATTTTAAAAGATCTTACCTACTTCTAAGCCTAGTTTTGAATGTCATTCCTCATAGTTACTCTTTCCCTTCATTGTGCTATTTCTTCAAGCTGTTGTCATATAGCTATCCTTCATTATACTGCTAATATCTTAGAAAAAGTTTTCTACTTCTTCACCATCCACTTATTTCTCAATATTTTGCAATCTGACCTTTGATCTTATTACTCTACTAAACTATACTCTCAAAGCTTACCAATGGTTTCCTAATGGATAAATAAATTTTTCATTGGCCTTTATGCAATTTTTAAACTCACTGATATTTTCCTCTGAAGCTTTGAAGATGTGGTTTGCTGTGGAAATCATCTATGAAAACTTGCCTATTCCCTTCTCATGTTTTCATCAAGGAAATTTTGATATTTTTCTAAAGATTTTGTAGAGATGAAGAAACAATGTGTTTAGGTAGAGTTAGTCTTAGTTAGCTTTTTTGATACTATGTATGATATTCTCTGTGAATCTTCCTCTCTCTGAAATATCTTAAAAAGCAATCTATGAGTGCCTTAAAAATTCAATTTATCATTCCTTAGATTTCTCCTATTTTTATCTAGCTCTTCATTCTGACTTCATCTTTATTAATCTTATTGCCATTTCCAGTGACCAACTGTGGAGATTCTACTGTTACTTGATAAGAATAGGTGACAATGGAAATGGATTTGGTTGAAAAAGAAAAATGTAATATTTTACTTTTTTTGTACTTATGACTTTACTTATAAATGATATTGGTGTTTTGTTATTGTCTGTCCTTCATTCTCAAAGGGGACCATAACTGGGGCAGGGGAGGGCAGCAAGATGGTACAGTGGCTAGAGCATTGACCCTGAAGTCAAGAACATTTGAGTTCAAATCCAGCCTCAGACACTTAACACATACTAGTTATGTGACCAAGTCATTTAACCCCAATTAAAAAAGAAAACTATGACATCAGGGAAGTAATGCCATGATATTCCAGTGAATTGGATTTAAGTGTGAGAGGACTATGTAAAGTCATCTGCCTCACTTTCTCATCAAGATCCAATGGAAATTTATAGGTCAGGACATTTGGAAATGGCCCTAGATGCAATAAGAGAAATTGACCTTTTAAAGCTAAGATCTTTAACAAGTCTTAGTTTGACTGAGGCAATGCCCAATCAGTGATTAAGGCTAGTAAAAAATGAAACAGAAAAAAATCAATCCAGGAGGGGAAGACCCTTAGTGTTTCTTGTCAAAATACTAACAATTGCTATTTACATTTACTGGGAGCCAATCTGAGCCTGAACAATGACCAAGAGGGACTTAGGTGGGACCTGTTGTTGGTCAATCTGTGAAATCCAGAGTGATCTGGATTTAAGGAATGATCCTAGCTCATAAACCCCAAGGTATCTTTTGAGATTTCAAGGATGAAAATTTGTATTCCTTTGGGCAGAGCACTTGCAAGTAAAAGTATGATATCCTATTGTTGGGATCTAGGCAAATAATTCAAGATGTTGTCCAAAAAAAAATTTTCAGGCCTCAGGCCATCTCTAAATCAAGGTTTTTATTGAGATTTAAGAATTTAGTGGGAAAGCCAAGCTCCCTGAAAGAGTCAGCAGCCCAGCAAAGCCAGATGAGAATTTTTATAAAATAAATGGTGCAGATTACATCACAAAATATGTAAAATTTGAGGTTAAAGGAGGAGTTTATTAGAAAGGTTCTAAAGCCTGGAACTGCACATGTGATTAGCCAGAATACATAGAAAAAGTATTAAATGTCTGAATCTGCGTTTGAATTCAGGTCCTCTTGATTTTAGAACCAATGCTCTATCCAGTGTACCATGAAGCTGCCCCATACTTTCTGTTTTCTTGAAGAAAATTTCATGATTTCCACAGATAAGACTTAAAGATAATCTACAAACATTTGGTGTTTTTTATTTCTTAATATCAAACCACACATTTCAGCACATATTCCTGTTCCTATCTTCAAATTTAAATGACTAGATATAAAAGTACATGTCAACCTGACTTCAGTATTATTTTCAAGACTTTTAAAAAATTTCTCTACATTTTTATCTTCCACAGTGACACTTAACAGTGTGATTTCCTTTATAGAAATGTTTCCTTGTGAATAACTTTATAAGGCAAGATAACAGTACCCCATGAAATAATCTTTTGTTTGCTTTGAATATGTAATAAAACCTTTTTTTTTAATTTCTCTAGGAAGCACCTGTTAATTATCTTTCACTTAGTTTTAGTTTCTTTGTCTTCTGGCTTCATTCTGGGGTATTGAGAGAAAAACACACCTTTGGTCTGAGGACTTGCTGAGCCCTTTTCAAGGCTACTTATCCATCTTTGGTGTCTACTTGTCACCTAACTTTTATCTGTGGCTCCAAGAAGCTGTAGCATGTACAGTAGCCACATCTTAGTAAAACTGTTTCAGTAAATAGGCCAAACCAGGTTGAGGGATGATCAAAAGATCTCAAACCCATTGGTGAGTTAGGGGGATGTCTATCCCAAGTATGTGAAGACTTCCTCCAATGGAATAGGTAGATGAGGACAATTTGTTCCAACTGTCATGAAGGTGGCTGAAACAAATGCTGTGGTGCTCTTAGAACTTGGCCAGACCTCAAATTCACCAAGGTCAAACCACTGCATCCTGGGCAATTGCTGGTGGTCCTGACTTTTGCCTTGCCAGTGGACTTAGTGAAACACTTTCTCATTTAAATCCAATTCATATTTGAATCAATACATCACTCTGTGATGCCATTAGTTCTCTTCATAAAAGGAAAGATGACAACAATAAGACAATTGAAAATTATTTAGTCTGGTTCAAAATCAGTAATGTTTTTAAAATTCCTTTTTAGAGAGCAAGTAAATATCATTTTAGTATTTTGTTTTTTACTTTTGCTGATTAAAGGACTGACTTTTGCTTATTTCAAATTTTTGTGTTGATCCTATCTCATTTATGATGTAGAGACCAGCAAAATTGATTGGTCCTTCAGTTGGCAATAGAAAAGTATGGGAAGAATAAGGGAAACAGTAAATTCAAGGAGACTACTCAATAAGATGGATTAGTCCCTATGAGCCTCAAATGTCCACTTAACTAGTTGTTTTATCAGAAAAGACATAGGTAAAAGATATGAATATACTAGAGGATAAATAATTCTTATTTTTTGACAGTTATTCAACCAACAATACATACTCAGCACCAGATAGTCAAAATGATTTTTTAAAATGAGTAAAATACCAACTATGTAAAGATATTTATAATTATGTCTGAAGACAGTAATTAAGCAACCTCTGAAATCTTGTTATACATCATCTGAACCCCTAAAATGGCTTTGTTTCCTATTCCTTTTTTCTCTTATTTAGTTGAAAACTATTATAATAATAAAGACATTTTATGTTACTTACTTCATCTTGTGTCTCTGAGGTCTATTTTGTCTACCAAGTAATCTTCATAACAAATCAAACAGAATAACCTATTTATAATCCAAAAACTACCTTGTCAAATTTTAGCAGTACTATGTTACATATGACTATATTCTATTTTGATCCTCTAGAAATATTTAAAATGACCAGTAGATGGCAAACTTTACTGCAAGCAAGTAATTCAGCAGAAAACTAAATGGGTCTGAAAGTCTCAAATAGACTTCACATTCTATTAAAATTTACAACTACATATGTGATTCACAAGTGAGAACCTGAACTAAAACACTCCATTATGATTTCCCTGTGAAATGAATTCCAGTTAGGATTTTTAAGCACCTTTTTCAATACCTGGAATTGTATTTTTGGCATAGTCAAAAACATTTACTTTTTTTTTTTAACCATTAATTTCATTAATAATAACTACCTGGAAGGTTTAGCCCTAGAGCCTCCAGGGAATGATATGGTGGTTCATTTTTCTTTTACTGTTAAAAATACCATTGTCTGTGACTATCAGGTTAGTTCATTTTCAGGCCCATGAAAGTCCATGACCATTTAACCCAGGTCTCTTTCTCACATTTCATCCCAATTACATCTTGAAAATACACAATTTTGTCCACAAGGGGGACTGAGCAAAACAGTGTGGATGGTTACAATCAGAACTGGAAAAAATAATTCAGTGTATTGCCTACTGACAGAATTGAGGAATCGATGGCAGTTAGGAATTAGGATAATGCAATGTAGCTGAGATATCTGGAATACGAGTGATCCACAGAGGGGGAAATTGACTTACATATGATCCCTCTTTGGAATCTATTAACAATTAGTTACTCTGGAAGTGATAGACAAAATCTTTCTCTGGCTGACATACTGATTTCATAGCTAATGATTATGAGCTTACTCTGCACATTGTTCTGACTGGCCTTTTATCTCATGCATACTCAATAATCTATTCTTAACATATCAATAGGTATCATTCCAGGAAAGAGATGCTTCCTTTCCTGAAAATAAACATGAGGGAGAGAAGATTTTTAATTATTTCTTACAATTCACATAAAAAGAATGTCTTGTCACAGTACACAATATCACAAGAACAAAATTCTCCACTTACTATATTCATCCAGAAAACATTTTCAATTATGGTCCTTTTTTTAAAACTATTTTAATGAAAAACAGTATCATCTGCCTTTAGATTTCTTTGATTTGGAGGGAGAGGTTTTAATTGGGAACTGTGATTTCATCTATGTAGAGATCACTCATCTGTAACTAGTTTGCATATCCTTCACCCCTTTCCAATGTGATCTCTTCGAGGATAAAGACCATGTTATTTTTCTTTCTTTGTATCTCTCCTACATAGCATGATACCTGGCACATAGTCAGCACTTAATAGATTAAAGTTTGTTGACTGTCTGACTAAATTATACTCTTAGAGCATTTCCTAGAACATGCACATGCCCATACAGCTAGTATGTGTCAGTGAGAAAGGCAAAACTTAAACCCAGGAATTAGTGTCTCCAAGGCCAAGTCTCTATCCACTGCATTTGTTTATTCCTAGAAGGAGGGAATAAAAATAACAGAATTATAATAATATGATGAATTTACATGTTTAGAGCACCTTTTCACTGACTGAGGTAACTGAGCAGCTAAATGAGAAATTATACAAATATTTTATTTTAATTTAATTGTAGCTTTTAGAATTGGAAGAAATCCAAGAAGTTCATTGGTTGGAACAAGTCCAATCCTATTGTGCAGATGAGAAAACTGAAGCTATGACAGGTTTAGTGGCTTGCCAAAAGCCATACAGGTAATCAGTGTATGTATTATGTATCCATTATATAGTCAGTGTACACATTATATCTAAAAATTTCTTGAGGCTAAGGATTGATTTTTATCTTTGCATTTCCAGTGCAAAAATCTCACCTGTAACAGTGGTTGGCACATAGTAGGCATTAAATAAATTCTTTACTTACTAATAAAAACTGGAATTTCAACATACTTTTTGAATCCACTATAAATAACATTGTTAAGAAAAGACTGGGTTGTTCAGATTAATGGAAAGAGGGTTAGATTTGGAGGCTCACCTGAAGTAAGACCTAAGTTTAAATTCCATTTTTTATACTTACAAGTTGTCATTATAAATAAGTCACTTAATCTCTACAAGTTTCTTTTTCTCATCCGTTAAATGGTGATAATATGTAAGTCAGAACTAAAATGAGACAGAAATGAAATAATATTTTAAAAGTGCAGATTTTAAAATACTATATAAATGTCAACTACCATAAAAGTACCATGATTGTTTATATCTGGAAACATTTTATGCACATGTTCTTAAAGATATATGAGTTTAGATCATATTATTACTTTCCTGGAGAATATTACTATAATAATTTAAGACTAAAAGCATAGGTTCAGAAAATAGGGTAGTAAATTTTTTTTAAATGTAGTAAACGAATAATAGCCATCTTTTTCCACTAGACTATTTTTTTGTGTGTATGTTCAGTGCCATAGAAGAAATTTTCCTGGATATCATCAGGGTGTGCTAATGAAGGTTTAACAACTATACCCCACCCCAAAGTACTTTTGACATGCTTTTAAATGAATCTGCATTATTCACATTTTCTCTGTGACCTTAAGTCTAAACAATCAACAAAACAATAAATCAAGCCCACATTTGTAGCTTTGCATATTTTAGAGGAGTAAATAATCCCACTGAAAATTTAACAATAGCTTCTCCCAAGCTGGTATGAGCTGGGTCCCATCATACCCCAGAATACAATCATTGATTAAACTTTTGGACACATGCCTATTTAAACTTCTTTCCTTTAAGTTTTTAGATATTGTTTATTCAGTTTTCTCTAAGACCATATTTATATACACAATGGAGATAGCTAGTCTCTGAATTTAATATTTCATATTCCTGTCTTTATGTATTCACCCAGTCCATGCCTGGAATACCAGCTCCATTCTCCACCCCATCTCTACCTTTCAGAATTCATATCTGCTTTCAAAGCTCAGCTCAAATGTTAGTTACCTCCTCCAAGACTTCTCTGATATAATCCTGACCCTTGTTAATGTTCTCTATTGCCTCAGTTTTCCTTGTGCTAGTTATTATTCTCTGTTCCTCTAGTAAAATGGAAACTCAATGAGAGAAGGAATAGCTTAGTTGGTATCTTTTGCTCTCTTTCATATATTACAGCACTTTGCCATAGTAGGTGCTTAATAATCATTAATATATTTCAGATTATAATTTTTCTTTCTTTTTCTTTTTTTTTTTTTTTCTTTTTTTCTTTCTTGCTGAAGCATTGGGGGCTAAGTGACTTGCCCAGAGTCACACATAGCTAGGAAGTGTTAAGTGTCTGAGGCCAGATTTGCACTCAGGTCCTCCTGACTTCAGGTCTGGTGCTCTATCCACTGCACCACCTAGCTGCCCCTATAATTTTTTATTTTTGACCACTTTTTGCTGAACATTGACAGGACAAGTAGAAATCATGCTACCAGACTTCTGAGGTTTCATCATCCTTATAGAGGCACCAAATCTTCCCCTGATAAATTATTCCATTTTAAAGATTTTAGTTAACATTATTTTTCCATAGGCAAAGTGATATTTGTGGCAAGTTAGGTCCAGTTATCTGGGTAATTCAGATCAAAGAATTACTAGTAAGGGGAATAGAAGAAATCATACTTCTTTAAAATTCATATTTTTGGTTAGATTAAAACTGTTTAGTTTTTTATTTTGGTAACATTGATGCAGTTTTTTTTGGGGGGGGGAGGGCTGAAGATCCATTTTCCTTTCCATTATACAATTAAAGTGCATATTATTTTCTGTCTATTACTTAATGGAAATTTTCTCTACAGGCCTAAAGGTTTTCTATGGGCTTGGAAAGCAGCAGTTTGAGTATTTCTAATTGTCATACCAAAAAATGGTTACTAAATTAGGTGAAACTCTCAGTTCAAATATATGGAAAATTCTGCAGTATTTTTTTATGGTTCAAATAACACCTGATTGTATTCAGAGGAAAAACAAACAGAACCTTATAATTTGCAATGGAAAACAGCATTACTCTGATATATTAGCTATGTATTTTCAACTGGAACACTACCACTTTAAATATTGATGTAAATATTTTAGACAGTACTTCTACCCTTTGTTCTTTCTCCTTTCCTTTTTTGCAATTATAAATGTTCCTTTTTTGTAGTGGTTAATCCATGGTAAGTATTGAGAAGCCATTAATAATTATGTAAAACTTATAGATCGAGAATTTAAAGATTTATATTTAACTGAGCAACAGCCTTGTGTGAAGTGGATATTATTACTATTCTCATTTTTGGAAATAGTTTATATAGTTGAAGTTTAGTAAGGTTAAGGGACTTACTGGTTACACAACTCTTATCAGGGAGAATTCAAACCCTGAAATTTCCAAATCCATGTCTGGAACTTTGTCTCCCAGGCCTTCTGCCTTTTTGCCAAACTGCAAATCATCTCATTGCTGGAGCCTTGTGTTAGGAATGCTACAATTCTTAAAAATCTTAATGTGATTAAATGGAGCCCTTTCAGAAAATCATGCTAATGCCAAATTAATAAAAAATACTTTTCCTTTCAGTCTAAAAACAGAACTGAGTACCAGTCAATATTAAGGAGCATGGTTCTAAGTGAGAATTGATGAAAATTAGTTTTTTATCCTACCTATTGGTTCTTTTTGGTTTAGAGTAAGATTAATGATATTGGTAATAATAATAATAATTATATATATATATATGCCTATGGTCTGCAACTTAAAGTTTTCAAGTTTGCCGAGAGTACTGAAAACTTGAATGATTTACCCATAGTTTATAGGATTATAGATTTGGAGCTTAAAGAACCATCAAGTCCAACTCCCACATTTTACAAATGAAAAAATTTAAACAGGATTTAAGGCAAGTCAGTCAATAAATGTTAATTAAGCACCTACTATGCTTATTAATGATAAGTACTATAGTGCTAACTTCAGAGTCAAAGATGGAATGAAATGGAGAAAGGATCTCCAAAGGTTATAAAGCTAGAAAGTGTTTGAGGCAGAATTTGAACCCACATATTCCTGATTGTAGATCCAGTTCTTTATATATTATGTCACACAGATTATCCATAATAATAATGACTCATATGCAGGTAGCATTAAAAAGGGGTGAGCTAGAATATTAGTCAAATTCTATATCAGTAAATTAAATATCAATTTCACTTTCAATTAGATAATCGAGTTGGAAGTGACCAGATGCATTTTGAGCAAAGAAATATATTTTGAGAACAAGTTTTGTCTCTGCCCCAATTTAAACTTACCATCCCACCTTAATCTGCCATAAAAGAATGTAAATTTCAAAATCTTAAGCTTATACTATCATTAAACCAGTTCTATGCACCCAAATAATATGGTTGTTTCATGGTTCAGTTGTTCTTATATCAAAGAAAATTAGCAGAAAGATAAAAAAGAATTTTTCAAAACAGTTTTTATTAGGAAGTTTTGATTTATCAAATTTATTAGTTTATGAATTTCTAAATCTAAAGGACTTACTAGCTATATGCATTTTTAAGAGAAAAAGAATTTTTTTTTACTTTATGCTTTTTTCAAGTATCTGAAAATTTACCATCACTTTTTTTTCTCTTTCCTTGCAGAATCCTTTTGCATTGGAAACAACACTGGATGCCTCTCAGATCCTTGTCTAACCAATTCTACATGTGATAATGTTGGTAAGGACAATATCTGCCGTTGTTCCAGCACAACTGAAAATGTGGGAGAAGATTGTGTTAAAAAGTTAATTTCATGTTCCTCCAAGCCTTGTAAGCGAAATGGAATTTGTTTTGATCTGGATACAGAACCTGGCTTTCTCTGCCGTTGTCCACCAGGATATGGTGGGAAAACCTGTGAAATCACTTTTAGATCTTGTGTCTCAGGCTTTTGTAGACATGGAGGTATTTGCCACCATGGCACTTCTGGCCCTTTCTGTGACTGTCCCGATGGGTTTATTGGAAAACACTGTGAGACTGATTTCAATGAGTGTGGTTCCAACCCTTGTCGCAATGGAGCTGTATGCCAGGATGGAATCAATGGTTATTCTTGTTACTGTGTCCCTGGATATCAAGGACGATATTGTGAACGAGAAGTAGATGAATGTGTTTCAGAACCCTGCCAAAATGGGGCTAAATGTCGCAACAGGGTGGGGAGCTACATCTGTGAATGTCTACCAGAGTTCTTTGGTAAGTTTCATCGCATCTAAGATATTTTTCTTTATGGATATAGAAAGCAATGAGGATATTAATTTATGTCCTAACCATTTATTCTTTAATAATAAAGGTGATCAAATTCTCAATTGGAATTAGTTACTACATGGAAATGAGATTTTTGGTTACCAAATTGAATACTATTGAATGATAAGCATTTTTATATTCTATTTCTATGTTGTATAATAATCCTTTGATACTTCATTCTCTTAATCAACAGACATTTATTGTATGCTTTCTTTGTGCCAAAGAAAGGCAAAACACAGTCTCTACTCAAAAGGAGGTCACATTCTAAGACAGAAGACAACGTGGAAACAATTACGTACATACCAGATAGATACAATGCAAATAGGAGGTAATGTCAGAGGAAAGGAGAGAGGTTAATGAGAAAATCCTCTTGTATATGATGGGATTTAAACTGAATCTTTATGTAAGAAAAGGACAACAAGAGACCTACAGGTAAGGAGTGAGAATATGACAGGCACTAAATCTGGAGGTGGAATATTATGTAAGAGAAATAGCAAGCAGGTCATTGTTATTAGATTATAGAGTATGTGGAGAGGGATAAAGTATAAGACAACTGAGAAAGTAGGAAGGATGAAGATTGTGAAGGCCTTTAAAAACCAAAGGGGATATAAAGGTTTAGCATAGCTCCTATGGTGAGTAGGATGGTGAAGTATAAATGATATTATAAGGCATAATACCTTTATTATTAGGTATAAAATATAAAAGTAGAAGTATACTTATAAGAAGTATAAAAGGATTGATTTACTGTAATGAGGACCCAGTTTAAATTACATAACAAATTCATAGTGGATACAATTAACATGGTTTTGTGGTTTTATCCAGCTTTGTTCAGCACATAAGTAAGGGCAAAAGCAGTAGATGGTGAAGGTAATCCAAGGTATAATTAGTGATAGGATATGGAAGCAAGGGACTTGAATATAGAATTTGGTGTAGAAGTGAATAGCTTTCTTAAAGGATGGTGATATAGAATGGAAGGTATGACCAGTTTAGGGATGATGATTTGGGAAAGAATTGAGGAATGGAGTAAGTAGTGATCATAGTGAGGACAAAGAACAGGGTAAGGGACTATAAAGTCAGAGGAAAAGGCAGAATTATTAATATCTTTCCATTGATGCAGATAAGAATTCTTTCCCTCTCATTCTGGAAGCTTCCTCCACAAAGAGTATATCCAAAATGTTTTATGCCCTTCCTCTAGTTTCCTTGATACTTCATGGATACCAATAGAGCATATATCTTTTTGTTTGATCTGACTATGATAGGCTCTTAAGTATTGTGATATAGCTAAGTTGGGTAAACTTATTTTTAAACACATTTCCACATTTGACAGGTTGTGCAAGAAAAATCAGACCACCAGGGGGAAAAAACACGAGAAACAAAAAGCAAAACAAACAAACAAACTGAAAATGCTATGCTTTGATCCACATTCAGTCTCCATAGTTCTCTCCCTGGATGAAGATGGCAGTTTCCATCTATTGCAATTGTCTTAGATCACCACATTGCTGAGAAGAGTCAAGTCCATCACAGTTGAATCATCACATAATCCTGCTGTCATTGTGCACAATGTTGTCCTGGCTCTGATCACATCACTCAGCATCAATTTATGCAATTTTATGAAATGAATATTGAGCTGGATAAACTTGAGCCACAACCAATGGACTTGGTTTGTCTATTTCTCTCTCTCTCTTTTTTATTAAAAGCTTTTTATTTACAAAACATATGAGTAATTTTTCTACATTGACCTTTGCAAAAACTTTTTTTTTCCCCAAGCTTTTCCCCTCCTTCCCTCCACTCCCACCCCTAGATGACAGGTAAACTAATACATGCTAAATATGATAAATTATATGACAAATCCAATACATGTATACATATCTATACAGTTATCTTACTGCACAAGAAACATCAGATCTAGAAAGAGAAGAAGAAAAAAACAACCTAAGAAGGAAAACAAAAAGCATGGAAATATTCACAGAAAGCGTTAAAATGCTGTGTTGTGGTCTGTACTCAGTTCCCACAGGCCTCTCTCTGGATGTATATGACTATCTTCATCGCTAAACAATAGGAACTGGTTTGAATCATATCATTGTTGAAGAGAACCATGTCCATCAGAATTGATCATCGTATAGTCTTGTTGCTGTGTATAATGTTCTCCTGGTTCTGCTGATTTCACTCAGCATTAGTTCATGCAAGTCTCTCCAGGCTCTCTAAAATCATACTGCTGGTTGTTTCTTACAGAACAATAATATTCCATAACATTCATATACCATAATTTATTCATGCATTCTCCAATTGATGGGCATCCTTTCAATTTCCAGTTTCTTGCCACTACAGAAAGGGCTGCCACAAACATTTTTGCACATGTGGGTCTCTTTCCCTCCTTTAAAATCTCTTTGGGATATAGGCCCAGTAGAAACACTGCTGGGTCACAGGGTATGCACAGTTTGATAACTTTTTGAGCATAGCTCCAAATTGCTCTCCAGAATGGTTGGATCCGTTCACACTTCCACCAACAATGTATCAGTGTCCCAGTTTTCCCACATCCCCTCCAACAATTATCATTATCATTTCCTGTCATTTTAGCCAATCTGACCGGTGTGTAGTGGTATCTCAGAGTTGTCTTAACTTGCATTTCTCTGATCAATAGTGACTTGGAGCACCTTTTCATGTGACCAGAAATAGTTTCAATTTCTTCGTCTGAAAATTGTCTGTTCATATCTTTTGACCATTTATCCATTGGAGAATGGCTTGAATTCTTATATATTTGAGTCAATTCTCTATATATTTTAGAAATGAGGCCTTTATCAGAATCTTTGAATGTAAAAATATTTTCCAGTTTACTGCTACCCTTCTAATCTTGTCTGCATTCATTTTGTTTGTACAAAAACTTTTCAACTTGATTTAGTCAAACTTATCTATTTTGTGATTAATGATGACCTCTAGTTCTTCTTTGTCACAAATTCCTTCCCCCTCCACAGGTCTGAGAGGTAAACCATCCTACATTGTTCTAATTTGTTTATAATATCATTCTTTATGCCTAGATCATGAATCCATTTTGACCTTATCTTGGTATATGGTGTTAGGTGTGGGTCAATGCCTAATTTCTTCCAGACTAGTTTCCAATTATCCCAGCAGTTTTTGTTAAATAGTGAGTTTTTATCCCAAAAACTGGGGTCTTTGGGTTTATCAAACACTAGATTACAATTGTCATTGAGTATTTTGTCCTGTGAACCTAACCTATTCCACTGATTCACTACTCTATTTCTTATCCAGTACCAAATGGTTTTGGTGACCACTGCTTTATAATATAGTTTTAGATCTGGTGTAGCTAGGCCACCCTCATTTGCATTTTTTTTTCATTAATTCCCTTGAAATTCTTGACCTTTTGTTTTTCCAGATGAATTTTGTTGTTATTTTTTCTAGTTCAGTTAAATAATCTCTTGGGAGTTTGATTGGTATAGCACTAAATAGATAGATTAGTTTAGGTAGTATTGCCATCTTTATTATATTCGCTCGACCTATCCAAGAGCACTTGATGTTTTTCCAATTGTTTAGATCTGACTTTATTTGTGTGAAGAGTGTTTTGTAGTTTTGCTCATATAGACCTGACTTTCCCTTCGCAGATATATTCCCAAATATTTTATACTATCGATAGTTATTTTGAATGGAATTTCTCTTTGTATCTCTTGCTATTGCATTTTGTTGGTGATGTATAAAAATGCTGATGATTTATGTGGATTTATTCTGTATCCTGCAACTTTGCTAAAGTTGTGGATTAATTCTAATAGTTTTTTAGTTGATTCTCTAGGGTTCTCTAAGTAGACCATCTTATCATCTGCAAAGAGTGATAATTTGGTTTCCTCATGACCTACTCTAATTCCTTTAATCTCTTTTTCTTGTCTTATTGACAAGGCTAGCATTTCTAATACAATATTGAATAGTAATGGTGATAGTGGGCAACCTTGTTTCACCCCTGATCTTATTGGTAATGGTTCCAGTTTATCACCATTACATATGATGCTAGCTGATGGTTTTAAATGGATGCTACTGACTATTTTAAGGAAAAGTCCATTAATTCCTATACTCTCTAATGTTTTTAATAGGAATGGATGTTGGATTTTATCAAAAGCTTTTTCTGCATCTATTGAGATTATCTTATGTTTTTTGTTAATTTGGTTATTAATATAGTCAATTATGTTAATAGTTTTCCTAATATTGAACCATCCCTGTATTCCTGGTATAAATCCTACTTGGTCATGGTGTATTATTCTGGGAATCATTTTCTGTAATCTCTTTGCTAATATTTTATTTAAGATTTTTGCATCAATATTCATTAGGGAGATTGGTGTATAATTTTCTTTCTGTTTTTGTTTTACCTGGTTTAGGTAACAGTACCATGTCTGTATCATAAAAGGAGTTTGGTAGGAGTCCTTCATTCCCTATTTTTTCGAATAGTTTATATAATATTGGAGTTAATTGTTCTTTAAATGTTTGGTAGAATTCAAATGTAAATCCATCTGGTCCTGGGGATTTTTTCTTAGGGAGTTGATTAATGACTTGTTCTATTTCTTTTTCTAAAATGGGACTATTTAAGTAATTTATTTCCTCTTCTGTTAATCTGGGCAATCTATATTTTTTGTAGATATTCCTCCATTTCACTTAGGTTATCAAATTTATTGGCATAAAGTTGGGCAAAGTAACTCCTGATTATTGCTCTAATTTCCTCTTCATTGGTGGAAAGTTCTCCCTTATCATTTTTGAGATTAACAATTTGATTTTCCTCTTTCCTTTTTCTAATTAAATTAACTTGTGGTTTATCTATTTTGTTGGTTTTTACATAAAACCAACTTTTAATTTTATTTATTAATTCAATAGTTTTTTTTACTTTCAATTTTACTAATCTTTTATTTTTAGGATTTCAAGTTTGGTATTTGATTGGGGGTTTTTAATTTGTTCTTTCTCTAGCTTTTTTAGTTGCAAGCCCAATTCATTGATTTTCTCTTTCTCTATTTTATTCAAATAAGCATCTAGATATATAAAATTTCCCCTTATTACCACTTTGGCTGTATCCCACAAATTTTGGTATGTTGTCTCAATATTGTCATTCTCTTGGATGAAATTAGTAATTGTGTCTGTAATTTGCTGTTTCACTCATTCATTCTTTAAGATAAAATTATTTAGTTTCCAATTGGTTTTTGGTCTATTTTCTCCTGGCCTTATATTGCATGTGATTTTTATTCAGTCATGATCTGAAAAAAATACATTTATTATTTCTGCCTTCCTGCATTTGATTTTGAGGTTTTTGTGTCCTAACACATGGTCAATTTTTGTATAAGTTCCATGGACTGCTGAGAAAAAAGTAAACTCCTTTCTGTCTCCATTTAATTTCCTCCAAAGATCTATCATACCTAACTTTTCTAACATTTGTTTACCTCCTTAACTTCTTTCTTATTTATTTTGTGGTTTGAATTATCAAGTTCTGAGAGAGGGAGGTTGAGATCCCCCACTATTATAGTTTTGCTGTCTATTTCTTCTTGCATCTCTCTGAACTTTTCCTCTAGGAATTTCCATGCTATACCACTAGGTGCATATATGTTTAATTAAGTCTATCTTTGCTTTTACTTGGTCTGAGATCAGGATTGCTATCCCTGTTTTTTTTTGTTCACCTGAAGCATAATAGATTCTGCTCCAACCTTTTACCTTCACCCTGTATGTATCTCTATGTTTTAGATGTGTTTGTTGTATACAACATATTGTTGGATTCTGGTTTTTAATCCAGTCTGCTATCTGCTTCTGCTTTAAGGGAGAGTTCATTCCATTCACATTCACAGTTAAAATAACTAATTCTGTATTTGCTGCCATCTTATTTACCCTAGCTTATGCTTTTCTCTTTCTTATCCCCTTTCCCTCCTCCCTACTTTTTTGCTTCTGATAACCACTTCCCTCAAACAATCCTTCCCCTTTAGAGCCCCACCCACCCGTTTCCCCCCCCCCCCTTTCCCTCCTGTTTCCTTTTAAGTATGTCTATTATTCCCTCAGAGCCAAATCTGATGAGATGGAGATTAACCCAATTCTCATTCCCCTCCCTTTTTTTTCCCCTCAATCATTATAGGTTTTCTTTGCCTCTATATGTGATGTAATTTCCCTTATTTTACCTCCTTTTCCTCTTCTTCCAGTGTTATCCTTTTTCTACCTCTAATTTCTTTTTCAGTTTATCATATCATAATAATCATAAAATCACAATAATCATATCATAATAATCATAAAATCATATCATAATCATAATGTAATTATAGATTCATAAAATCAACCCTCATTCTATAAGTATCTATAACATAAATATAGTTCTCAAGAGTTTTTTTTTTCTTGTTACCTTTTTATGTTTCTCTTGTGTTCTGTGTTTGTAGATCAAATTTTTTTGTTCAGTTCTGGTCTTTTCAGTAGAAATAGGTGAAATTCTCCTATATCATTGAATGACCATCTTCTTCCCTGGAAGATAATGCTCATTCTAGCTGGGTAATTTATTCTTGGCTGTAATCCAAGTTCCTTTGCCTTTTGGGATATCTGATTCCAGGCCCTTCGATCCTTCAAAGTAGAAGCTGCTAGGTCCTGTGTGATCCTAATTGTGGCTCCCCGATATTTAAATTGTTTCTTTCTGGCTTCTCATAATATCTTTTCCTTGATATGATAGTTCTGGACTTTAGCCACGATATTTCTGGGGGACTTAATTTTTTGGGTTTCTTTCAGGAGGTGATCGGTGGATTGTTTCAAGGAGTATTTTGCCTTCTGGGTCTAAATTATCAGGGCAGTTTTCTTTTATGATTTCCTGGAAGATAGTGTCCAGGTTCTTTTTTTCATCATGGCTTTCAGGAAGCCCTATAATCTTAGACTATCTCTTCTACATCTATTTTCCAGGTCTGTTGTTTTTCCTAGGAGATATTTCATGTTTTTCTCTATCTTTTCATTTTTTTTTTGTTTTTGTTTGACTGATTCTTGAAGTCTTGATGAGTCATTCATTTCCAATTGTTCGATTCTAATTTTTAATGTCTTATTTTCTTCAGTTACTGTTTTTAGTTCCTTTTGCAATTGACCAATTACATTTTTTTTGTTCATTGCATTCTTTTTCCATTTTTTCTATTTTATTTTGCAGTGATCTCATTTCATTTCCCCATGTTTCTTCTAACTCTCTTTTAAGATCCTTTATGTAATCTTCAAAGAAAGCCTTGTGACATGGAGTCCAGTTTGTGTCTCTCTTTGTGGCTTTTTCTGGAGTTGCTTTACCTTTAGGGGCCTCAGGATTTGAGGTCTGTTCTTCCCTTTCTCCATAAAAGTTGTCTATGGTGAGAGCTCTTTTTGATTTTTTATTCATTTTTTTTAAAGGTATGAGGTCTGTTTTGAAGTTCTTCCAGAGTATCTTCTTCTAGAATCATGTTGTCCTCCAGATATTGTGGATTTTTTTGCTTCAAAATCAGTCTAGAGGCTTCATATGTTGTTGGTTTGAGGGAAGGTTAGAGGAGGTTACAGAGACTCCTGTCTGATCTCCACCATCTTGGCTCTACCTAGCTTTGTGATTTTTCTATTTCTCCAAAGGCTAATTTCTGCTGCCTCACATATAGCAAAGCACTTGTATTCTGACTGTATCCTCTATATTCTTCTATCAGGTTCTATCAGGGAATATTATCATGCAAAATAGTGGGTTCCTCTCCCAAAATACTATTAATTGGAGTGATGGAGATGTTGGAAGAACACAATATTTAAAAGTAATTGTGAATTTGTTATTGAATGGATTAATTCATTTTTTTTCATGTCATGTGTCTAAACAAACCATAGGGATAAAGTTTAACTATATATATATATATATATGTTCTTCCCCAAAATAGTTCTATGGTAATTTTGCTATAAAATACATGATTAAATTTATATTTTATTAGTTAGGAATTCACATTCTTTGGCCCTTCCCAATATTATGAAGACCAACCTAGATAAGCACTTCATGCTGATTATCTTGCTTCCTCTTCTCCTGAATTTTTCATTATTATATGATTGGGATCCTATCTATCTATTATATTCAAACCCCCTTCTCTTCCTCACTAAGTTGTTCTTCTTTTCATATCTTTTCAGGAAACTCACCATTTCTTATTTCCTCCACAAATCTGTACCAAATGACACATTTCACTACCCTATAATTCCATCTTTTCTTCTTTCTAGAGGCAACTGCTGCTTTAAATCCCATCTCTCTTATTTACTTCTGTTTTCTTGGAATTCCAAATTTTCTTTTCTCCCAGCTCTTTCATTATTATTCTCACAGTCTATAAAACAGTCATAATCATTATCCTTTCTACATTTTATAGAATTTATATCAGAACCTTCTATTGTTGTTTATGATATGATTTTCATTAGCCCACTGGTGTGAGAAAATATAGTTTCATGATTATAACATATTATTCTAATATAGTAAATGTTGCCATAATTTATATACTGTTTATGGTTATTTTGTGGTCATGATATCAATTTCTTGCAATAGAAAGTAGTCTATGATCACTGAAAACATTGAAGAATTTCTCAAATACAATCCCATCCTTCCTCCTATTTAATTATAGGTCATTTTCATTGTCCATTTGTAGAGTAACTCTGCAAGATATAGACATTGGTAAACCAACTCCCAACAGTATGTATTGGTTATCTTTTTAACATTGGTATTTTTTCAAGGATATCTTATAGCTTTAAATGGAAGGACACCCCAAGTTTTATAGACTCCAAGTTATGGGTGACCCAAATGAAAACAGAGAGGTGGGTATAAGCAGGCTGCAAATATTTCTGATCATGATTTTTAGTGGATCAACTCCAAGATTTAAAATTCAACTCTTAGCCATGTTTAGATAAGTTATTTACTTTTCCAGCAATACATTTTCTTCTATATAGTAAGAGTGATATCACTGGTAGTACTTACCTCATAGGGCTTTTATGAGTCTCATAAGCACATTCTTAATCTCTCTGAAAATGTTAGTTGATAGTGGCATAAAAGGCCTCACTGAGGACATATTTGTAATGTATGGCCTTCAAAATAATAATAATAATAATTGTGTTCATTAGTTCATTCAACCAAGTATTTATTGAGCATGAGTTACATAACACTATGCTACATGTTCAAAATTTCACACATCAGAGTAAGGAGAAAATTCTTTTGCACTTTCTTATTGATTTGACTGAAGTAAAAAAACATTTTCAATAAGAGTTTTTTTCTCCTTTACCACTTCTTAATATATCACAATATGTGCTGAGTTGAAAAGTATTTACAGAGTACTTTATAAGTGCCTGACACTATACTAATAGTCGAGGGAGTAGAAAAAGAAAATGGAATGTAGATTGCACTATTGAGGAATTTATAATTTTTTTATCTTTTAATTTTGTTCTCCATATTTCCTGAATGAATGTGACTAGTATGTCATGCTTCTTTCTCTTTAATTTCATAATAGAATTACCTTGCTATTTCCCACTCTCATTTGGTGAAATTAGAGAAGGGAATTAATTGTGTGTAGTCTATATAATCTTAATACTTTTGTTTGATGCTAAACACACCTATGAATAGTCTGAGTAGCTTGCCAGGATTTGCATAAAAGCAGGAGCATTTCCCCAATATAATGCTCTTGTGATAATCCTGGTAGTTACCATTCCAAGACCTGTGACATCTCAGATTTTGGCACTATGGTTAGGTTTTACAAAATACACCCAGAAAAAGTAGCATGAAATACATTATCAAATCCAGGTGAGCTTATTCTTGAGGAAAGGAAAAGTAATTTAGTAACTTCATATTTTAGTTAATTATTCTTTTTAATTTAGTGGTACTAAGCTCAGTTTTTCTGTGTGCTCTCTCATATTGTCAATGCCCTTGGGCAGAGTTTTAATTTCTTCTTCCTGGTTATAGAGCTACATTCATTTTATGTTCACATCATTTTGAAGTAGTATGTGGTACATAAAATGATGAGAAGTCAAATTTCTAAAAAGAAGTTTAAAAATAACTAAATAACAAAAGGAAAGGTCCTGTATACATGACTGCAATTGAATTAGACCAGACTAAAAATTTTGTTCATTTTCAATTTCCTTTTTAAAATATATGTATTTTGCTCATATAGTTTTGTTTTCATATCACATTCAATTCCAAACATATCCTTTCTCTCTTTCCTCCCAGAGAATTATAATAAAGGAAAAAATGAGAGTGTGGGAGGGGAAACAGTTAAGCAAAACTAACCAGTATATCAAAAAAAAAAAAATGTCTGACATCTACAGTGTTACACATCCATAATCCTCTCCCCTCCACCTTATGCAAAGAAGGAAGGTGCTTTTAAAATTTCTTTTATAGGTCTAAATCTATTCTTTTCTTATTTTACAGCATGTGATTTCATTGTTTTGTTGTTTTATCTATTTATATTATTGGAATCACTGTGAAGACTGGTTTTTTTTGGTTTTCTGCTTATTTTCCATTACTTCACATTTTTTCATGCTTTTCTGTATTCCTCCCATTCATGGTTTCTCATAGCACTAACATTACATTTCATTTATCAACTATAACTTTTAACCATTCTTTAATTGATAAATAGTGTTTCTACATTGTTTCTAGGTTTTTACTACTACAGATAGTGCTGCTATAAATATTTTGGTCTTTTATTATTGACCTATTAGAAGGCTATAATTAGTTGTGAAATTTCTGGGTTATTAGATATGAATATTTTAGTCCCTTTCTTTGAATTATTTTAAACATATTCAGTATAATTTTTTTAAATTGATACCACTAACCACTCTTCTGTTCTTTCTCCCTCCCTTCCACCTTTCCTGGTTTTTCTCCTATTTGTCAAAATACGATTTTAGTCTCATTCAATGGTTTATTTCCCTTCTCCTCCTTGGTAAGCATGAATATATCTCAAAGCCCTGCCCTTCTCCCTTTTTTGTTTTTCTTTAAACTTCCTGTCTCAGTGATCTTCTCTACCCCCATGATCTATTATTATCATTCTTATTCATATGACTCTAGAATTTATTCCTAATTTGCCTGTTAAGCTCCATTTTTGCTTTTCTATCTATCTACTGGTAGCTAGAGGTAGCTGCCTCTGTGCCTAGCTAACAACATACACTCAATCTCTAAAACTTGCCTTTATTACCAATTTATCTTGCCATGATAATTTGGCTCACTCAAACTCAAACCCTCTAAGAAATCTATGATTGCTTTCTCCCTAACCTCCCACATCTAATAATCAGTTTCTAAATCCTATCAAATAATTAGTCCATCAGCATTTATTAAGTGCTTACTAAGTGTCAAACATCATACTAATTGCTACACATTTCTATTTTTAACAATATCTTTTCTATCCCTGTGCTCTTTTCTTCATACATTGCATCTGCCCAATTCTAGGCCCTTTTTATTTTTTGTTCACATTATTGTAATGTGTGCAATCATTCTTCCCTGCCCCCATTCTCTCTCTTTTGCACATTGCCCATTTCTCCTTTTTCTCTGTCCTTCACATAGCTACCAGAATAATTTTTCTAATGTTCAAGTCTATTTTGTTTCTACAAGATCCACTCAAGAGGCTTAAATGGATTTGGCAGGGGGCACTCCAATGCTGACCAGTAGCTTTCATCTAGGAAATTCTGGGTTTTTGTTTGTTTATTTTTAACAAAACACCTCTCAGCATTTAGAATTTTGAGAGCAGGAACTAATTTTTTTTTTTTTATCTTTGCAACTCTGGTGCCTGGTGGAATAAAGTATTGTTGATTGACTGATTTGATTTTTCTCCATAAGAAATACAAATATCTTAGCCTGGCATTAAAGCCTTACAACAGGCTCTTGCCAACTTATCTTTCCTGCCTTATTTCCCTTAATAGCTCTCCTTGCTATCTCTTTTAAACAAACTGAATAACTGCCTGTTTCTCCAATTCATCTTACAGTCTTTAATTGTGTGTGCAAATTGCTCATATTTCTAAAACATAATGTATAGATGTTTGGAATCATGAAAGTTAAGTTTAAGAATTCTTCCTGTAGTATTCAGATCAGATGCCCCCTACTCCATGAAGACTTACTTCTCTGATCCCCACACCAACTGAAAATGTTCTTGTTCTCTCCTCAAATTTCTTGTCACATCTTACCTGGATCTTGGCTTTACACTTGTATCACACTTGTCTGTAATAAAAATGTCTACCATTAGACTGTAAAATCCCTGAAAACAGAAATCATTATTTTTCATCTTTCTTTCCCTTGGGTCTAGCACTGAACTTTTTATAGAGTATTCATTTAGTAAATGTTTGCTGAATTGAACTGAATTGAATTGCTTGAGTAGAGTTGAAAGGTTTCTTCATGCTTGCTTCTTATTGGAAGCTGTAGTAAACAGGCCTCAAATCCTATACTATCAATATCAAAGGACAAAAGGGGTAATATTGGAAGTTCTGGAAACTAATAGCAATTTGACAGTCCCTTTGCTGCAAAAACGCAACTTAAAAATCATCTCAGCTCTAACAATATTAATATCATTGGCTCCTGCAAAATCCACTTGGGGGTCTCATTTTAGGTATAAATGGATTGCCAAGGGGCACTCCAATGCTGACCAATAGCTTTTATCTAGGAATTTCATTAAAAAGCCATTATGTTACACCTCACTGTATAACGGATTCATTTATACTCTGGGTCAAATCATGCCTTAGAGTGCCTAGTGATGCACAGTGTATCTGGCCTAGTGTAATATCAAAAGCTTAGGACAAGGGAGCTTTTCTTTTCCAACAGCAGGCTTTTAATGGTGTTCATCTGCACCTTTATAGCAAATATTCTGCCCCTCCCCCCTTTATTAACCAGTTGGCAATCAATTTACCACTTCAATTCTTTTTTTTTGGGGGGGGGAACATTTGACAGTTGATTTTTTTTCCTTTTTAAACAAGTGATTGAATTGCCAACATAATAATTGGTCAAGGCCATGTGATTGTAACATCCTTTAATTCATGAGCATAACATGAATTAAAGGATGTGATTTCAGTCTTCAGCCACCAAAATCTACATGAGGAGAAAAGGTCTCTTAATTTGGAAGCTGACTTTGCACTAATGTCCTTCATATGGCCCCAAAAGAATGCTTGTTTTGTTTTTTTTTTTCCCAGCCTCCCCATGGTTTCCAGTGATTATGGGAGCTCAGATCAGATGATGAGAAACCCAAAGAGGGTCTGCATAATCCAGAGAAAAGCCAAAGAGGGAAAGGAAAGGGAGTGTGTGGGGGAAACCTATTAGCAGTCAGCATGGTTGCCCTGAACGGCTCAGACTCAACCTGGACCTGCTGATGTATTCTGGAAGCCCCATTTGGTTGACCTCGGCTGCTGTGGGCTGTGTCCAGATTTAGAGTGATCATAAAGAACCTTGCTGCTGGGAAAGAGTCTATGTTTCTCAGAGCTGTGGAGCAAGAAAATGTAATAAATTTTAAAAGATAGTAGATATGGGAGGAGAAAAAAAAACTGGAGCAGCACATTGAAAGAGAGAGAGTTTGCACTGCTGAAATCATTCTCTATGCCCTCAGCTGTGTTTCAGCTGTGCTTCATTTACTGTGAAATGGGCTGGGGGAGAGGCACCAAAGGTGCAAGAAAAATCATTCTTGCATAAGCATAAAACCACAACTTGAGTGGAAAATAAATTGCTGCAAAAGTTTTTGGTTTTTTGTTTTTTTGGGTTTTTTTTTTTGGAAGAGGAATAGCTCCAAGTATGTGACAGCTTTTAGTTTAGGGTTTATGTAATTAATCATTCCATAATGAGAGCTGGTGTTTGAAATTGGCCGTTAGACTTTATAATGTATATTTTTCATGTCAAGCAGATAATGACTTCAAAGAAGAAAATGGGTGAGTCTGGGAGAGGGTGATGAAAGGTCAATGGTATACATGATCTGACCAAAAAAGGAGGGGGGCAGTTCACAAAATGTTGTTTTTTGCACACTTGCAAAAGATGTTCACAAACAAAATGCTATTGGGTTACCAGACAGTACAGCAAAAAGAACCCATTGAAATAAAGGATAAAAGACTTCTGAATATTGAACATGCTGGTCAACATTGCTTCATCATATTTAGATAAATAGAGAGTATAATTTTGAGTCAATTGATCAACAAGCATTTTTCAAGGACTTGCCATGTATCAGGCACTCTACTAGGCACAGATAACATAGTTGCAATGAATGAAACAATTTCCTCCCATAACTAACAACATCCTAATAGATGAGACAGCAAGGACACATATAAGGGTCTATAGAGAATAACCTACAAAATATTAATTATACAAAGTAATTTAAAAGGAATATGTGAGCAGCTGAGGAATCAGGAAATACTTCATGTAGAAAATGAAAAAATGAGTAGCAACAAAAGAAAGCCTTTAATTCTCAAGATATTATTGCACCGTGCATATTTTAGCGCTTCCTATTTAACCTGGTAAAAAGCTATTTAAATTTCCTTATAATTTAGCCTCCATAAAAGAAGGATCTGTCACTTGCTACTTACTACATTACAAAGATGGTACATCAAACCTTTAATTTAATTATTTTCCATAGAGGATATACATTGGGTACTTGAGATATATAGATCATATGTTATTTAAATATATTATGCTTATATGTTCTGTATTTTAATTATACATATATTCAGTATTCTAATCTATACTTATTAATATATCAACAGTTAATTTATTGTGAAGGGAACCAAGAAGTAGAAGACAGAGATTCCCTAAGAGATGACAGGATTTTCTTTTAAAAAGAGAGTTCTCACTATACTGTTATTCTATTTATAATATAATGTTTATATGATGTGATTTGTGATGAAGCAACACTAAGCTCATGTTTCACAAAAGAAAGGAAGCAACAAAAAAGTCAACCAAAAATGTGATTTTAGATGGAATGATTGATATATTCAAGATTATCAGTAAAGAAAGGTTTAGATATAGAATGAGGGAAAATCCAGCACTAAGTTTTGACGACAAAGCAAATCCTCTCAAAAACTCGGCATTGCCATTTATAGAACTGCAAGGACCTGAAGATATCATCTACTCTTGCCTGCTGCCTTCAGGCAGGTGAATGTCTAAAGTATTCAGGACAGATCTTTTCAATTTTTTGAAAAGCTCCAGAGACAGCCCAACCGCCTTAAATGCTTTATCATGTCCCACTGAAATCTTTCCTGCTTTAAGCCCATTTCTTCTTGTTTGGATCTTTGTAGGCATTCAATATCTCCTTAATAAAAACCATAAAAATATTAGAAGACAATCTTCACCCCTTAACTTTCTCTTCACTATGGTACGTGACCCCAATTATTTTAACCTTTCCTTGGAAAACTGATTTTCCATTCCTTTAATCATTTTCTGTTGCTTCTTTCCAAAGCTTCTCTGATTTGCCACATACTTTTAAAAATGTGAAACAGCCCAAATGGCAAAGTAGCCTATTCTGACATAGCTACATAGTAGCTGACATATAGCTGACATAGTAATGCTACACATACTTTTTAAATTCATGACTGGAAGAACAGCCACTACTATGGAGGTTTTTTTTTTTAAGTCAATGGCACAGCATCTCTCAGAAAGAATTGGCTGACAAGTACTCTGAATATACTACAGACATAAAGAATTGTTTCAGAGGGAAAGGATGAGAGTGAATCAAAGTTTTATTACACAGAAAATCAAATGGAATTGCATTTCCTTTGTTTCATAAGCAAATGAGGAACTCAATGCAAAGTATCTGCTATACTTAAAAGTTTAGGCTTCCAAGTACAATCTTGATCCTAAAAAATGAATATAGAAAATAAAAGTACAATTTCTTACAACTCTAAAATGCTATGAATTTGTGATCACCCCACAATATCAGTGGGAACATTAAGGTTAGATTCTTAAAGCATTATTGGATTCTGTTTATTAATACTATGACATCATTTTCAAACATATTTACATATTGATAAAGTTATTACCTTAAAATTGAGGTTTATCTAAAGGGCATGGATACATGGTACAAATTTGTAGTCTCCAAGAAATTACCAATGAAGAATAATGCAGGAAAAGCTGCATAAAGACCCTCCCTAGGAAAGTGCAAAATTCAACACAAATCAGAGACTAATCATTGGGGAAAAAAAGATGATAATTGAAAGGACAGATATTTGAGTGAGGAAGAAGTTGGCCTCATAACATATTGAGAGGAAGAGATAATTGACTATAGTTTATAGACTTCATTGGTGTATCTGTGTCAAGAGATCTAGAAAGTGGTCCCTAACATTCTTTTTTTTTTTAATTAAAGCTTTTTATTTGTATAACATATGTATGGGTAGTTCCTCAGCATTGATCTTTACAAAGCTTTCCATTACAAATTTTACCCCAAGTCTCCTCCCCTCCCCTAGATGGCAGGAAGTCCACTACATGTTAATAATGTAATAATACTTGACAAGTTATGCAAGAAAAATCCTATCTACAAGAAAAAAAAAGAAAATCAGAGAAAGGAAACACAATGCAAGCAAACATCAATAGAGAGCATGAAAATGTTATGTTGTGGTCCACATTTCATATACCTCTCTCTAGGTGTATATGGTTTTCTTCAGTGAACAATTGGAACTGGTTTGAGACAATTCTTTGTTGCAGAGAGCCATGTCCATCAGAATTGATCATTGTGTAATACTGTTGTTGCTGTGTATGATGATCTCCTGGTTCTGCTCGTTTCACTCAGCATCAGTTCATGCAAGTCTCTCCAGGCCTCTCTGAAATCGTCCTGCTGGCCGTTTCTTACAGAGCAATAATATTCCATAACATTCATAAACCATAATTTATTCAGCCACTCTCCAATTGATGGGCATCCATTCAGTTTCCAGTTTCTAGCCACTACAAAAAGGGCTGCCACAAACATTCTTGCACATGTGGGTCCCTTTCCCTCCTCTAAGATCTCTTTGGGATATAAGTCCAATAAAAATACTGCTGGGTCAAAGGGTATGCACAGTTTGATAACTTTTTGAGGGTAGCTCCAAATTGCTCTCCATACAATATGTATTTTAAAATCATCAGTATCCCTCATTTAATCAATATCAGCCAGTTCCTTCAAATTATTTCCATGGGGTGTATTCCTTTTCTTTCTCTCCCTAGCTCATCATTTTTAATAAGATCATGTTTACACCTGAAGAGAAATTATCTGTTAATTTGAGGGAATATTCTGCTGGAAAGGAAAGAGGAATAGATCTAAATTTTTACCTCCTTTTTTTTTAGATCTTATTTTACCACTTTTTCCCTCTTTTCCCCAGTATGACAACCTTTCCCCCCCTAGTTTTCTTTTTCATATTATCAAAGTAATATCTAGTTAATTATACCCCCAAACTTTAAGTATCCCCATAGTAGAAATAAAGTTCTTAAGAGTCCTTTCCTTTTTACCTTTTTTATGCTTCTCTTGAGTTCTGTGTTTGGAGGTCGAATTTTTTGTTCAGATCTGGTCTTTTCATTAGAAATAGGTGAAATTCACCTATATAATTAAATGACCATCTTCTTCTCTGGAGGATAATGATCATTCTAGCTAGATAGGTTATTCTTGGCTGTAATCTAAGTTCCTTTGCCTTTCATAATATCTGGTTCCAGGCCCTTCGATCCTTCAATGTGGAGGCTGACAGATCATGTGTGATTCTAATTATTGATCCTTGGTATTTGAATCATTTCTTTCTAGCTGCTAGCAAAATCTTTTCCTTGGTGTGATAGTCCTGACATTTAGCCACGATATTCCTTGGGGTTTTAATTTTGGGGTCTCTTTCAGGAGGTGATCTGTGGATTCTTTCAATGGTGATTTTGCCTTCTGATTCTACAACCTCAGGGCAGTTTTCTTTCAGGATTTCCTGAAAGATAGTGTTTAGATTCTTTTTTTCATCATGGCTTTCAGGAAGTCCAATAATCCTTAGATTGTCTCTCCTAGATCTTTTTTCCAAGTCAGTTATTTTTCCTAGGAGATATTTCATATTTTCTTCTATTTTTTCATTTTTTGTTTTTGTTTGATTCCTGAAGTCTTATTGAGTCATTCACTTGCATTTGTTCAATTCTTATTTTTAAAGTGTTTTCTTCAGTTACCTTTTTTAGCTCCTTTTGTAACGGGCCAATTGAATTTTTTTGTTCATTGCACTGTTTTTCCACTTCACTAATTTTATTTTTCAGTGCATTATTGTCTATTTCCAATTCACCAATTTTGTTTTTCAATAAATTTGTGTCTTTTTCATATCTCTTTTGCAGGGCATTATGTCCTTCTTGCAAGATATTGTATCCTTCTTGCACTGATTTCAGTTTATTTTCCCATTTATCCTCCAGCTCTCTTTTGAGATTCTTTATGCAATCTTCCAGAAAGGCCTTTTGAAAAGGGGACCAGTGATGGTCCTTGATTACTTCCTCTGGAGTTTTGTCTAAAGGAACCTCAGGATCTGGGGTCTGCCCTCCTTTCTCTTGATAGAAGCTGTCTATGGTGAGAGCTCTCTTTTGCTTCTTCATTTTTTTAGACTGCGTGGGGGTCTGTTTAAGGCTAGAGAAGTGGTGGCTGCATTTGCCCTGAAGCAATTTGGCTAATCAACTCAAGGTGGTGGGCTGGTGGGGGCTAGGAGTTTGCCAGAAGTACTCCTTAAAAAAAGGCAAATCTGCCAGAACACCTGCCCCCAATCAGGGCAGAGTGTCCCGAGTGCCTCAGATATACTCCAGGTGTTTGGGGTTTGGAGTTTGGAGTTTCTGTTATGCTGAGCTGAGTCCCACCCTCACTTCTGGGTTGCACTGAGTAAACTGTTTACCCCTCTGCCCTAGTTAAACAGACCTTATATGAATTTCTTCAGAGGTATCTGTAAGCAGTGTCCTGATATTTCTGGAGTAGTTGACTTGAAGATCAGTTCAGAGGCTTATTTTATTGTTGATTTGAGAGAAGATCGGAGGAGGACACAGAGAGTCACGTCTTCACTCTGCCATCTTGGCTCCCCCCCCCCCGGGTTTCCCTTGGTCCCTAACATTCTTGAGGAATTCTGTGGAAGAGTTCTTGAGACACAGATGAAAATGATATAGCGTGAGAAGGTGTGTTATAGTTGGCAATGTTGGAGCACTTAATTACAGAGGTGAGATCAGCTATCACATTTTTAGGGTTTGAAGATTTTAGTTTCCTAATCCCATATCACTTCTGGTTTTGCTCTTAAAGAATTCTTTTAAACTTAGTAAGTAAATAAGGTATACAAATCAAAGTGGATATTCTGAATTTCACAGACTGTATCTTTGTGGAAGCAAAGCAACTAGTAGATTTGTTTTACATTAGTTGAGTCTAATTGTGTCAGGTGTGAAGAGCCTTTTTTAACAAAAAAATTTATAAAGCCCTACATGATTATAGTTGAATTCAATGTATATTAATCAAGAAAATACTTAAGGACAAAACTATTATCAATTCAATAGCACTTTAAAATTAGTTTTATTAATCACAATAATATCTATATATATTTGAAAAATTAGTAACACATGTGATATATATGTGGAGAGCTGGGGGGGCATATTTATTTAGTCAGTGTAGATTCACAAACATT
This sequence comes from Myrmecobius fasciatus, assembly GCA_023553655.1. Taxonomy (NCBI): domain Eukaryota; kingdom Metazoa; phylum Chordata; class Mammalia; order Dasyuromorphia; family Myrmecobiidae; genus Myrmecobius; species Myrmecobius fasciatus. Next base: position 85,926 of record JAJPUD010006441.1, read on the forward strand.
TTATAATTGTCTCAGTTCCACATGTTAGGATCAGTTGTTTAGACATTTTTTAAAAGCTTTTGGATTCCCAATTCCCCAGTACACATGTGCATATGCACACACACAATTTACTGAATTTATTTAATTGTTCAGGCACCATATACATACAGTTGACATCTTGTTGAGAGATTTTTTTTTAACTCGGGAATCAAAGAGTTTGAAACAAATTCCACAAAATAATATAGGGTAGTAAAATTATAAATTAGATTGCTTTAGGAGAGCAAAAGCTGGACCCTCCCTAGGAAAGTGCAAGGTTCAACACAAATCAGAAAATGTGGGATACATATCTCCATGACAATAATTTTTATGCAGTTAAAATTAGGTTAAAATGAATATTTAATGTAGTTTTAAAAGGAGCTAATCAAAAGATGTCTGAATAGATCACTAGTCTTATAGTCAGGAAACCTGAGTTCAAATCCAGTCTTAAACATTTAACTGGCTGCATGACCAATGGCCATTTAATCTTTGCCAACTTCTGTTTCCTCCTCTGTAAAATGGGGATCATAATAACACCTTTTTTTACAGAGTTCTTGTGAAGATCAAATAAGATAATATTTATAAAATGTCTGGCACATAATAGGAACTTAATGCATATTTCTTTATTTCTTTCCTAAGTGGGAAAATAAGTTGGAGCAAAGCAAGATGAGGAATTTATCACAGAAAGGAAAAGGGATGCTCTCACCAGAATTACTTTCATCATCATGAGGGTCTTAGTGGACTGATTGTGCATATTAGGGGCCCAGATCATTTTTACTATAATTAAGAGGTACATCTTTTTTGCCACACTGACTCCTTCTCTGAGTACTATACAATCATCAGCAGTGATGGGATTTCTCAAAACACAGAGACCAAGACAACCTCCTTCATTTTCTATGACCTATGGATGGATATCAGGAGATAGCCATGAATGCAAAAACAAACAAACAAACAAACAAGAGTGAACTATACATACTTAGAGTGTCCAGAGTGACATAACATTTAAAACTTTGTGAAAATGTAATGGAGTGCTTAGGACAGCATTTACCGACCTCATAAGTATATGTTGTCACTTTCTTATCCTCTGGGGGCAAATGAAAGGAGTCTTATTCCTTTAAAGACTATCAGAATGAGGCACAGGAATAAACTGAAGGCTATTTAGTTAGCCCTGCTTAGAAGCATAAATTGGGATGTTTTAATATGCCCAGTTTAGGATGAAACCTTTGTGCCATTGCACAAAACAAAGCCCTTGGGAGGCTATTAAAATTTTAACATTTTCAGTTTATGCAGGAATGTTAATGAACCTGCTGAATAGAAGTGTGGAAATAGTATTTATTATGATGAAAACTTTGTAAGTGTAGAAGTGTGAAATTTATAATACAGACACATTTAGCATAAAATGCAAATGCTCCATCTAAGTGGGTTGGGCATCTAGGTCTCAGCTGGGTTGCCCTTCAGGTTAGTATCTTACAGAGGAAAAACAGATATGCTTCATTCACAAAGGCAGCATATTATTTCACAGTAGCAATTCGAAAAATCTTAAAAGGGTCAGAGCATCAGAGTAGTCACCTCTGTTAGCTTAATATAGAGAATAAAAATCTATGTGCATGTGTCTATATCTATATAATGATAACTTGCATTTATATAGTGTTTTTATATAAAATGTTATATATAATATCTTATTTATTTGTATTGAGACATAACTGACATTTGTATGTATATATAAAACACTCATACATGCAGGTGTTTAATAAATTTTTGTTGAATTGTGCACATCATATATATGTACATGTGTATATATGTATATACATATATTTATAGATTGGACTGGCTATATATACTATGTGTGTGTAACATGCATATGCATGTGTGCATATATATGATGTATATACATCAAAATTAACTACCTACATGTGTATTTGATATATATAGTCCATATTTATATTGTATAAATGCATGTGTATATACACACACACACACACATGCATGTAGGCATACATAAACAATCTAGCTTCCCTAAAATCTTACTTAGATGCCTTACTGTAACAAGGAAGTGACTGTGAATTGTCAAAGACTGTGCTAACAAAATACTCTCAAGAAACTTCTACCAATTGATAAAAGATTTCAACTATATTCAAACCTGGAAATATTTTTATATTATATCTGATACAAATGCCATCTGAGGATCAACCTAGCTAATTATAGATAGGCTCATTAAGAGAAAGTTGAACACTAGTTAGTGTATTTTTTTTAAGGTATCACAACTCATAAGTGTGTCTCTATGTATATACATACATACATACACATGAATATGTTTGCAATTCCAACAGGAATGAATGAGTATTTATTTCTTCACAACTCCACCAGCATTGAATTATTGAATATCATTGCTTTTCTTTTCTTTTTCTTTTTTCTTTTTTTTTTTTTGCCAAGTTTATTGTGTGAATTGGTAAATAATTTGCCCAGAGTCACACAGCCAATAATTGTCTGAAGTCACATTTGAATTCATGAAGATGAATGTTCCTTACTCCAGGCCCAGCACTCTATTCTCTAAGTCAACTAACTGATCATTAAAGGGAAATAAAGTTTGAGGGAGGAATTCAAAGAGAGCAGGGACAGAAATCTGAGCTTCCAGAACTAATAATCATTTGTCCAGAAAATATTCTTAGGTGTCTTAAAAGTGTAGGTGAGCCACTTCTCCAAAGCAGCTTTGCAATTTTATATATGAACACTGATAGAGTATTTATTAAGTGTATTCTGTGTGCTAGGGATACAAATACAAGAAAGTAACTCCCTGCCCCCTGGAACTAGATATTTTAATGGTGGAGAAACTCTCATCAGAGCACTTTTGCCAGCCGTGCTCCTTGGTCTGACTATGATTTAAGATGAACAAATTCCCCAGCATTGTTGAAAAACAGTACTAACTTGTCTGCACCCTACCCCTCCTCTTTCCTCATTTCCCACATTTGTAACCTAGGAATTGGAAGCCAGTGGAGAAGGTGAAAACCAAAAGAGAAGGAGATCAGTATGAGTTTAATGTTAAAAGTAAAGGTTATCACAATGTTTTATCACTTCACAAAAGCAAAACCTCTGAGAGTAAAAAGGCTAATGACCCTAATTCTTAAAAGGAGGAGTCAACTATTCCCCCGGGGCAGAATCCCAGCTTGTAAAGTCAGGTTTAACCAAATGATTTATCAGAAGTCATTTCTGTTATTTTTCTGCACCTTGCTGTGAGTTGTGTTAAATGCAGAAGCCAGAAGGCTTATTGGTTGAAATCCCTGAGGTGTCCCATTGGTAATAAAAATCCTCATTTACTCTATCAAAAGATCTTGCCAACCTCTATTATCCAAGGTTGACACTATGAGTCACAGCAGGAAGTCATCCAGCCTCATCTCATTTTCCTGGGATGTTAAAAAGGTTATAAGTTTTGATGTGTAGGAGAATACACTGTAAATCTACAGCTGTAACATGAACCAAATGCTCTTGTTACTCCCTTTACATAGTTCCTTCTTTCCAGGGCTTTCCCTGATAGTAGTTGGTGTCTTAGATATCCTGTCTCCTTCTACCCCCCAACCAAAGAACTGAGAAATGTCACATATAATTCTGATCCAAAGGGAAGATGTGCAAGGAGAGCTGATGAAGGAAGATGTTGTGCTGGATGACAACTGCATCAGGTGGAGTCTGCATTGGGGGGTGCTCATATGGTGCAGGTGTGAGATTGTTTTCCCAGGCCTGTGTTATGCAGCTGGTGAAAAAGGAAGTTCAAATTGTTTTATCAATGCCTTGCTGAATATATCATCAGATGTATGGGGGTCCTCTCACTCTCCATTTTAATGAAGAAGGACATTTTCATTTCACTACATCATCGGGAATAAGAATTTGCTATGTGCTGATCACTCCCCATATTCATTATCTTGCAGGACAAAGTTAACAACAATCTCTAATTGCCAGGAGATGCCCATTAAAGTGCAAAGTGTCAAAGCCCTGAGCAGGAAATCCAGGGCACAAACTGTCCATAAGGGAAAATAAAAGCTTTTTTTAAAATGTACTTTCTTAAAGGTGGTTTTTTTGCCCTGAATTGTGGTGAGTATGAATATGGAGTTATTGTTTGTGGAATGCCAATATGTGAACACATCTGCCTATTTCTAATTAATAGTTACAAGTTTCCTGGAACCCAGAGGGACTCTGGAGGGTTTGTATGGACCATAGAGCATGGTCACATGGGCCACATTTTCACTCACTAAATATCAGCAGAGTACCATTCCACTAATTTACTTTTGCCCTTCCTTCTCCCTCCAATCCTGGAATCAAAATTTCAGTGGCAACAGACAAAAAACTGCCATTTGAATGTGGGTCAGTCAGACCTTCCCATTCATACGTAGGTTGTATAATTACTGAGGACAAAAGTGGAAAACAGTAGAGAATCCAAATCATCAATACCCCTGATGATTTCCAGATCTTTGTTCTCAGCTTTGGCCTCTCTGTGAGTACTAATTGCACATTTCCAGCATTCAACTGGCCATTTCCACTTAGATAGCTTACTAGTAAACCAAGTTCATTATATTCAAAATCCTATTCATCACTTTTCCATGTCTTCTTTTCCATGAAATCAATTCTTTGGTTTCTTTTCTTAATTAGTGGCACCATTCTCTGATATTTTCGAAACCTTGGAATTGACTTAAATTTTTTCTTCCTCTTCATCCATCAGATTTACTTAGTTGCTAAATCTTATTACAATACACATGCAAATGGCTCTCTTCAACAATGAAATGCTTCAAAACAGTTCCAATTGTTCAGCGAAGAAAGCCATATACACCCAGAGAGAGAGAGATATATGAAATATGGACCACAACATAACATATTCATGTTCTCTATTGATGTTTGCTTGCATTGTGTTTCCTTTCTCAGATTTTTTTTCTTGTAGACATGATTTTTCTTGCACAGCAAGATAAGTGTGGAAATATGCATACATATATTTGATTTGTCAAGTATTTGAACATAATTAACATGTAGTGGATTTCCTGCCATCTAGGGGAGGGGTGGGGACTAGAGGGAAAAATTTGTAACTGAAAGCTTTGTAAGGGTCAGTGTTGAAGAATTACCCATCCACATGTTTTGCAAATAAAAAGCTTTAATAAAGAAAAAAAATAAATTAAAAAAAAAAACAATGTACATGCAATGAAAGTTAGAATTAAAGGACTTGGATTCAAGTACCGCCTCTTTACTTTGTATCTGTCTAAACTTGGACAAGCCACCTTACTTCTCTAGAACTCAATTTGCTCATCTGTAAAATGAAGGGATTAGATTATATGATTTTTAAGGTCTCTTCCAGCTCTAAATATATTCTGTTTCCAAAGAAGGATTCTAAGATGTGGAGTTAAGAAGAGAGCAGGAGAGATAAAACCAGTACAGAAATATAAGGGTGAGATGGAGTGTGAAAGATTGTAAGAAAACTGGTTTAAATTATAAAGTGTGTAAAGAGGAATGAAATAGGATAAAGCTTGAACATAAGTTGGAATGTTGTTGCAAAGGACTTTATATACCAAATAGTAGAAATCATATTTGATCACAGTTAACAAGTAGTTTATTGAAGTTATGAGGATGGATTGTACAGGGAAGAAACATGAGACAGGAAGAAAAGTAAGAAGGTTTTGATGGTAATCTAGGTGGGAGATGATGAAGTCCTGAACTTCAAAGTGGTAAGAGTAGAGAGTAAGAAATTAAAGCAAAATATAGAGGAAGAACCAGCAAGACAACAATTGATTAGAAATATGGACCTAAGAAAATTGAAAATGTTGAAGATGACTTCAGAGATGGTGAATTGGGGCAGTATGAAGGATATTGATGTTCTCAAATGAAATAAAAAAGTTTGAAGAGGAGTGGATCTGTGGTCAAAGATACTGAGATCTATTATGGACATATTGGGATGCTTATTGGTTATCTAGTTAAAAATATCCTATAGGTAGTTGATGTAGTTGATTTAGAACTCAGAAGAAAGTCTTTGATATGTCCCAATTCTCTCATTCCTTGGACTATTTGTTATTCCCTGGGTATATCCTATACTTTGCAGCTTCCATGCCTGCTTTCTATGAAATATCCTTCTCTCTAGAATCCATCTTCCAAATTTCTAGCTATAAATCTATGATCCTTAATTATATGCCATTTTCTATTTTTTCATTTTAATAGCATTTGTCATATTCCATCATCTTGTCATTAGTTCTATGCTAAGTTTATCTACTAAATTATAAACTACTTGAGTGCAGAATTATGCTTCTGTGTGTCTCTTCAGAGATAGTTTATGCTATGCACTTGGCTTTTACTTCTTTAGTTGTTCCTGGCATTTACTTCTTTAGTTGTTCCTTCCCTTCTCCCTTCCACATCTCATTCCTTTTCCTTCTTCTCATCTCCTTCCCTTCTATTATTCTTCTCTTCTACTTCCTGTCTCCTTTTACTCTTCTCCCCTCCCTTCCCCTTTCCTTTCTCATTTCCTTCTCCCTTTCCCTCTTCCCCTTCTGTTCTCCTTCCTTTCTCTTCCTCCTTCTACCCTCCCTACCAGATATAAGGGAGAGAAGAAAAAAGTGATGAAGTAGAGCAGATGGTGTCAAGAGAAGTAGGAAACTGCCATAATATGTTGTTATAGGAATTGGGAGAATACTTCTGCAAGTTAAATGGAGTTTGAAACATGAGGAACGTCCACTATAACTCCCATCAGTTGCTTCCTTAGCCAAACTTTACTTTTTTTTTTCTACTTTAGCTAAGATAAATTATTAGTGGTTTTTTTTTAACTTTCTGGAGACAGTAATGTTTTATAATCTAAAACAATGGGAAAATAAGTTCTGAAATTATTATCTGACAATTCATGAAAACTAAGTTTAAATTTTTATCCAAAGTACAGAATGAGAATGTTTTGGAGTGAGTTACATGCAGGAAAATAAAATCTCAATGCTAAATCATAATAAGACTGTAAATATGCAAATTCCTCACCCAATTCTTTTACATTGTATAGTCACTGAATTGAATTAATTTTTTTTCCCTGAGGCAATTGGGGTTAAGTGACTTACCCAGGATCACACAGCTAGGAAGTGTTAAGTGTCTGAAAGAGATTTGAACTCAGGTCCTCCTAACTCCAGGGCTGGTGCTCTATCCACTGTGCCACCTAGCTTCCCTGAATTAAAATATATTCTGACTATAATTTCATGCAGACTCTCCCAAGTGCAAAATTATAAAACTGTCCAGGTCAGGTCTATAACAGAGAACTCATCAATAGCCTCCTTTCTTTGGAATACTAGTTTTTTTGTTTGTTTTGTTTTGTTTTTTGCTAATATCATTAAAAATGTTAGGAACTTTTGGCTGACACTCCCTTACTTAGTGCCTCACACACACCATCTGTGATCAGTTTTTGACTGATGTATGTATAATATGTGCTAATTAGGGACATTATCTAGGCCCTAATTATTACCCTTTTAAGTGATTTGAGCATTAGATCCATACTATGCCATTTTTCTCCATTCCCACTGTTTGTTGTTCTTCAAGAAAAAAAATAATGATTTATCCTGAAGAAGCAATGGCTTTCAACTTTTCTGCTTGTGCTGTAGTCCTATTCTGTATCTCCTTTTAATCTTGGGAAAATTCTGCTTAAAAGTACATTAAGTTCTTAAGAGTGACATTTTCTGGATAAAGAAATTGGGGGTATAATCATAGCCTTAATCATATATCCAAAGGCTTACTAGATCAAAAGATCACACTAGGCTGTGTGGGTTTGTGTGTATGTGTGTTGTATCTCTCTCTCTCTCTCTCTCTCTCTCTCTCTCTCTCTCTC
>JAJPUD010006441.1:93769-107975 GCA_023553655.1 Myrmecobius fasciatus
CACACACACACACACACACACATGCCTTTTCTTTCTGGTATAACTGAGTCCCTAAGATTTGTTTCTGTCACATGGCTTTTTGTTTTTGTAATGAGCTGTTAACAAGCTCTAACAGATTTATGGTTGCTCAATATAGTTCTGTGAACATGTTTTACAATTATAACGAATTCTTAGGGGAGTAGCTACAGGAGGACTGCTCACTCATTGTACCTGCATTCAATTTACATGTCCACAGTAATTTTTTTTTAAAAAAGATAACTTAAAAGAAATGGTGTTATGTTACATAAGAATAACTATTCTGGAGAAGGTTTTGTTATTTCATCTTTGGAATGCTCAAAAATTAAATGACAATTATTTTGTGAATGTGGATTTTACTGTATTTTAATGGCAATATCTACACAATAGGAAAAATATATATATATAAAACATTACCCAAAAAATCATTCAGACATTCAAATATCCCAGAGGCCGACATCTGGAGACTTGGAAACATCTGGATGATTGACTGAACTTTTTTCATCTGGATATTTGGTATCACAGCCACAATCTAAATTACTTTGGCCCCTATCAGTAGCAGTGGCAATTAACAGGTACAAAAGCTGAATTATGAGTCCTGTCATTGAACAATATTAAGAGTTATACAAAGAAAATCACCACTAGGAAAGCAAGTGGTTTAATTTGAAGTTGTGTTTTATATTATCAAGAAACATCCTTGTGTAATGACCTGAAGGATTATTTAAAAACCACTGTGTTTGAACTATAGCATTAGAAACAGATCAATAGTTTTTTTCTTTCTTTTTTAAAATGCTGATCCAGTTGTGTTCTTGTTTAAAAAAAAAAAACATATGGAAGTATTTTCCTGCAGGGCTCAGATTGAATTGAACCTCAAGTGAATATATAAATTTAAATTCTGAAAGATGAAATTTACAGAAGTGCTGCTAGCAAGATTTTAACCACTGGTGCATAGTTTTATGTATTCATCCATTTAAAGTAAATAAGTGCCCATAAAATCCCCCAAATCCACAATTAAATATCATAATGTGCATAAAAGCACTCTGGAAAGCTATGTTGGAAAGAGGAATAATAGTCGTCAGTGACTTCTTATTGCCTCCAGGATATAATACAAATTCCTCAGCAGTTTGGCCATAGCCTTCTTTTACAGACTTTTCCAGGTTACTACATTTCATACTTTCTATATTGCAACAAAACTGGACTAGTAAATATTCCCAGAATTCAGCCTTCATGTCTCATATTTCTAAACATTTATATGGCATTTATTTCCTCCATACATTTGTATATCTATATCCTTGTGCCAGGAATACACTTTCCCTTATCTCTGATAACTCCTTAATGAAATCTTTTTGATATCCCCAATTTTTTTTAACATTTTCTACTTCCTCAAATTATCTTATATTTACTTTCTTGGTATATATGTGTCTCTTCAAAATATCTCATATGTATTTATTTGTATACATGTGTACATGTATTTTATGTATATATCTGCCTTTCTTCTCTTGCTGTTGCTTCATCTTCCAAACTAGATCTCTGGACACCATGCCAAGGAAAAATTGCATCACTTATCTCTGAATTTCTATTAGTGTTTACCACGACCCATTTTTCTACCCTGTCATAACTCACATATGACCTAACCTGCCTTCTCCTTTTCCTACTGTTTACTTTTAGAATTGTAATCAAATTAAAACTACCATTGCTTCTGGAAATGGCTTGTTCTACCCAATTTCCCAAAACAAAAATATTATTCCTTTTTCACTATTCCCCATATATTTTATCTCTCTCTATTAGAGTGAGGTTCTTGAGGGCAGGGGGTGTCTTGCTTTTGAATTTGTTTCCCTATCTCTTAGCATGGTTTTTACCCCAGATTTTAATAAATGCCTTTTTAATTTTAATAAATAGGAGATTAATAAATACCTTTTTATTTTTTCCCCTCAAATGTAAGTTTCCTAAAATCAAAGACTGTCTTCATTTTAGTTCTGAATCCTCAGTACTTAATATATATACCTTGCATATAGTAGATGTACATGTTAAATTTAATAACAAATATTTATTCAATGATTGTGGTGAATAAAGGACTATGTCAAGTGCTAGAGGAAGTCCTTAATTTAGATAAATAAGTTAAGTAGGCATTTTAAAATTCATATGTTCTAAGCACTGGAGGTATGAAAAACAAAAATAGAATTTGTCTTTGAGGGAATTCAATTACCTTGAAAACCCTACAATCTTTTGTTGTAGAAGACACTATCACAGATAATTATGAAACAAAATTCTTTAATAATTCAAAGTTCTTGGTTCTTTAGTTATACAAATTGTTATCATTGTAATAGCTTTCACTTATTATATTTGGAATACTTTATAGATATTATTTCATTTGATTTTCAAAACAATCTTGGAAGTTAGATGCTATTATCCCCATTTTATAGATAAGGAAACTGAGGCAGACAGCAGCTAAGTGACTTATCCTGAGTCATATAGTAAATGTGGAGGTAGAATTTGAACACAGGTCTTCCTCACCCAGATCCCAGACTCCTTTCACAAAAGTTTGTATTCCAAAGCTTTAGAATACCAGAATGTGTGTTTGCTTATTTCACCTATTCCACTTCTACTTTTCTGAGTTTTTTAATTTAGTATTTAATAGCTTAGTACTGTATAATACAAGTCCTGATAATGCCCCATATTAATCTGAGCCTGAAAAAATTAGTGTTTTTAAGACTGCCATTCCACTATAACCATAGATTTATTGAATTTAGTTTTTCCAACATTATGTTCAAATCCACAATTTCCTATTTGCTTATTTTTCAATATATCCAGTTTTAAAATAGGAATTATTCTTACAAATGTCTTGTATTCTAGGTCTTTTTATCAAATTAGTCAGATTTTCATCCAAGTACTTTTCTTGCTATTTATTTGAGATATGTATGTGTGTATGTATACCTATACATATACATACACACATACCCCCCCATATATATATACATATATATATATGTGTGTGTATATATATGTATTTGTTTCATCATCTATATGCCTTTAAACATAATGTTATTTCTGTTTGTATCTTTTGACAGTAGATATAGAGCCTGATGATATATAGTTACAGATTAACAAAGATAAAGATCTATTATCATTTATTGTCAAAGTACAGTGGTACTTTCTCAGGTAGCATTAACCTGAAGTAGTTTTCAATTTTTCTGTTTTGTTAATGAAAAGAAACCAATGACAAACACTAATGTTTCAGAATTCCTCATACTTCCTGTAGAAATAAAAATGAAGAGAAGTTGTTTAATGAAGAAGCACTGAATTTGAATTCAGAGGACTTTGAATCCTTATTCTGCTAAAGACTACCTATATGGACAAATTGTTTTCTTCTTGGGGCCTTAATTTCTACATAGAATAAAGAACAGGGACAAGATCTTCATGGATATTTATACCTAGATCTATTTACTTGGGGAAAACTCACACAAAAACTCATTTTTTGCAAATCAAATTTTATTTTGATTGCTTAAGAATTTCTTTTGAAATAAATGAGGGCTAGTGTATGCAGTGTAATTCTTTTGTGTATTAATCCTTGCTTTATTTCTCATATTGGTTTGAATTTTTGTTTTGGGTTTACTTAAAGTGAGGTAATAACTTGGTGCTACCAATTATAGCAATTTATAGTGAAATATGAAATTTACAAGGTATTTTTTTCTGATGGAAAAGTGAGCTATTTCACAATACAATAGAGACCTATCATTGGAAAAACATTTATAAAGCTAAAGTCTTAAAGAAGACTTGCACATTATAGGTGCTCAGTAAATGCTTCTTGGGCAAATGAATAACACAGTATAAAGTGATTTCAAAATAACCTTTTCCTGAATGCTAACCACTTTGTCAGATCTCTTTTAAACAGTAAATATTATATCATTGCTTTAAAAATTCCATTACTAATGGCATCATTCTAAAAATTACACGGTTTGCTTCCCTCCTAATACAAAGTTAGAGACTGCTTAATGCAATTATTCTTTGTGAATGACAGATGTTCTGCTATTCCTATAATTTCCCATGTGCTTGCATGAAAATTAATATCAATTACAATTAAGGAGGAAAATTATTTTGGGTAACTGATGATACTTGACAAAAATTCTTGTAAATGCAGCATCACATGAAATCTTGTTAAACTTTTGTTTTCCTTTGTTGATTTTTTAAAGGTACAAACTGTGAAATGGAAATTGATGAGTGTTTGTCACAGCCTTGCCTAAATGGTGGCACCTGTCAGGATTCTGTGGGGCGCTATTTCTGTGACTGTGCCTTTGGATTCCGTGGTGAACACTGTGAAGTCAACACCAATGACTGTATCAGCAAGCCATGCCTTAATAATGGGCAGTGCATTGATGGTGTAAATAGGTATGTCCTTATTTGCAATGGGGTGAATGTCTCAAAATGTACTTGATGAATAAATGGTCCCATGCAGTTGGTATATTCTAATATCTACTCAGAGCTGGGAGTATACATGTTTCTAAGTGGCCAAAAATTCAATTAAATTCAATGGGTATATATAAAGCATTTAATTAATGCTTGTTGAATTGGAAGTAATATGATACAGTGGAAAGAAAGGTGACTAGCTGGAATCAGGACTCCTACATTCAAATCTCGCCTCTAAAACTTACTGTATTAGTGACTTTGGACAACTAATTTCTTTTTGTTTTTTATAAAGCTTTTTATTTACAAAACATATGAGTGACCTTTCAACATTGACCCCTGCAAAAAAACTTTTTTTTCCCAAGCTTTTCCTTTCCTTTCCCCCACCCCCACCCCTAGATGACAGGTAATCTAATACATGCTAGATAGGATAAATTATATGACAAATACAATACATGTATATATATCTATACAGTTATCTTACTGCACAAGAAACATCAGATCTAGAAAGAGAAGAAGAAAAAAACAACCTAAGAAGGAAAACAAAATGCATGGAAATATTCACAGAAAGCGTTAAAATGCTATGTTGTGGTTCACTCTCAGTTCCCACAAGCCTCTCTCTGGATGTATATGACTATCTTCATCGCAGAACAACTGGTTTGAATCACATCATTGTTGAAGAGAACCATGTCCATCAAAATTAATCATCGTACAGTCTTGTTGCTGTGTATAATGTTCTCCTGGTTCTGCTGATTTCACTCAGCATCAATTCATGCAAGTCTCTCCAATCCTCTCTGAAATCCTCCTGTTGGTCATTTCTTACAGAACAATAATATTCCATAACATTCATATACCATAATTTATTCAGCCATTCTCCAATTGATGGGCATCTTTTCAATTTCCAGTTTCTTGCCACTACAAAAAGGGCTGCCACAAACATTTTTGCACATGTGGGTCCCTTTCCCTCCTTTGAAATCTCTTTGGGATATAGGCCCAGTAGAAACACTGCTGGGTCACATGGTATGCACAGTTTGATAACTTTTTGAGCATAGCTCCAAATTGCTCTCCAGAATGGTTGTATCCGTTCACACTTCCACCAACAATATATCAGTGTACCAGTTTTCCCACATCCCCTCCAACAGTTATCATTATCATTTCCTGTCATTTTAGCCAATCTGACAGGTGTGTAGTGGTATCTCAGAGTTGTCTTAATTTGCATTTCTCTGATCAATAGTGACTTGGAGCACCTTTTCATGTGACCAGAAATAGTTTCAATTTCTTCATCTGAAAATTGTCTGTTCATATCTTTTGACCATTTGTCAATTGGAGAATGGCTTGAATTCTTATATATTTGAGTCAATTCTCTATATATTTTAGAAATGAGGCCTTTCTCAGAACCTTTGCATGTAAAAATATTTTCCCAGTTTACTGCTACCCTTCTAATCTTGTCTGCATTCATTTTGTTTGTACAAAAACTTTTCAACTTGATATAGTCAAACTTATCTATTTTGTGATTAATGATGACCTCTAGTTCTTCTTTGGTCACAAATTCCTTCCCCCTCCTCAGGTCTGAGAGGTAAACCATCCTACATTGTTCTAATTTGTTTATAATATCATTCTTTATGCCTAGATCATGAATCCATTTTGACCTTATCTTGGTATATGGTGTTAGGTGTGGGTCAATGCCTAATTTCTTCCAGACTAGTTTCCAATTATCCCAGCAGTTTTTGTTAAATAGTGAGTTTTTATCCCCAAAACTGGGGTCTTTGGGTTTATCAAACACTAGATTACAATTGTCATTGAGTATTTTGTCCTGTGAACCTAACCTATTCCACTGATTCACTACTCTATTTCTTATCCAGTACCAAATGGTTTTGGTGACCACTGCTTTATAATATAGTTTTAGATCTGGTGTAGCTAGGCCACCCTCATTTGCATTTTTTTCATTAATTCCCTTGAAATTCTTGACCTTTTGTTTTTCCAGATGAATTTTGTCGTAATTTTTTCTAGTTCAATAATCTCTTGGGAGTTTGATTGGTATAGCACTAAATAGATAGATTAGTTTAGGTAGTATTGCCATCTTTATTATATTTGCTCGACCTATCCAAGAGCACTTGATTTTTTTCCAATTGTTTAGATCTGACTTTATTTGTGTGGAGAGTGTTTTGTAGTTTTGCTCATATAGATCCTGACTTTGCCTTGGCAGATATATTCCCAAATATTTTATACTATCGATAGTTATTTTGAATGGAATTTCTCTTTGTATCTCGTGCTGTTGCATTTTGTTGGTGATGTATAAAAATGCTGATGATTTATGTGGATTTATTTTGTATCCTGCAACTTTGCTAAAGTTGTGGATTAATTCTAATAGTTTTTTAGTTGATTCTCTAGGGTTCTCTAAGTAGACCATCATATCATCTGCAAAGAGTGATAATTTGGTTTCCTCATGACCTACTCTAATTCCTTTAATCTCTTTTTCTTGTCTTATTGCCAAGGCTAGCATTTCTAATACAATATTGAACAGTAATGGTGATAGTGGACAACCTTGTTTCACCCCTGATCTTATTGGGAATGGTTCCAGTTTATCACCATTACATATGATGCTAGCTGAAGGTTTTAAATAGATGCTACCGACTATTTTAAGGAAAAGTCCATTAATTCCTATACTCTTTAATGTTTTTAATAGGAATGGATGTTGGATTTTATCAAATGCTTTTTCTGCATCTATTGAGATTATCATATTGTTTTTGTTAGTTTGGTTATTAATATAGTCAATTATGTTAATAGTTTTCCTAATATTGAACCATCCCTGCATTCCTGGTATAAATCCTACTTGGTCATGGTGTATTATTCTAGGAATGATTTTCTGTAATCTCTTTGCTAAAATTTTATTTAAGATTTTTGCATCAATATTCATTAAGGAGATTGGTCTATAATTTTCTTTCTCTGTTTTTGTTTTACCTGGTTTAGGTATCAGTACCATGTCTGTATCATAAAAAGAGTTTGGTAGGAGTCCCTCATTCCCTATTTTTTTGAATAGTTTATATAATATTGGAGTTAACTGTTTTTTAAATGTTTGTTAGAATTCACATGTAAATCCATCTGGTCCTGGGGATTTTTTCTTAGGGAGTTGATTAATGACTTGTTCTATTTCTT
Source organism: Myrmecobius fasciatus (assembly GCA_023553655.1). Lineage (NCBI taxonomy): Eukaryota > Metazoa > Chordata > Mammalia > Dasyuromorphia > Myrmecobiidae > Myrmecobius > Myrmecobius fasciatus. The sequence goes on from JAJPUD010006441.1 coordinate 101,342, forward strand.
TTTCTGAAATGGGACAATTTAAGTAATTTATTTCCTCTTCTGTTAATCTGGGCAATCTATATTTTTGTAGATATTCCTCCATTTCACTTAGGTTATCATATTTATTGGCATACAGTTGGGCAAAGTAACTCCTGATTATTGCTCTAATTTCCTCTTCATTGGTGGAAAGTTCTCCCTTTTCATTTTTGAGACTAACAATTTGATTTTCCTCTTTCCTTTTTCTAATTAAATTAACTAGAGGTTTATCTATTTTGTTGGTTTTTTCATAAAACCAACTTTTAGTTTTATTTATTAATTCAATAGTTTTTTTTACTTTCAATTTTACTAATCTTTTATTTTTAGGATTTCAAGTTTGGTATTTGATTGGGGTTTTTTAATTTGTTCTTTCTCTAGCTTTTTTAGTTGCAAGCCCAATTCATTGATTTTCTCTTTCTCTATTTTATTCAAATAAGCATCTAGATATATAAAATTTCCCCTTATTACCACTTTGGCTGTATCCCACAAATTTTGGTATGTTGTCTCAATATTGTCATTCTCTTGGATGAAATTAGTAATTGTGTCTGTAATTTGCTGTTTCACTCATTCATTCTTTAGGATAAAATTATTTAGTTTCCAATTGGTTTTTGGTCTATTTTCTCCTGGCCTTATATTGCATGTGATTTTTATTCAGTCATGATCTGAAAAAAATACATTTATTATTTCTGCCTTCCTGCATTTGATTTTGAGGTTTTTGTGTCCTAACACATGGTCAATTTTTGTATAAGTTCCATGGACTGCTGAGAAAAAAGTAAACTCCTTTCTGTCTCCATTTAATTTCCTCCAAAGATCTATCATACCTAACTTTTCTAACATTTTGTTTACCTCCTTAACTTCTTTCTTATTTATTTTGTGGTTTGATTTATCAAGTTCTGAGAGAGGGAGGTTGAGATCCCCCACTATTATAGTTTTGCTGTCTATTTCTTCTTGCATCTCTCTGAACCTTTCCTCTAGGAATTTCCATGCTATACCACTTGGTGCATATATGTTTAGTATTGATATTGCTTCATCATCTATGGTACCCTTTAGGAAGATATAATTTCCTTCTTTGTCTCTTTTAATGAAGTCTATCTTTGCTTTTACTTGGTCTGAGATCAGGATTGCTACCCCTGCTTTTTTTTGTTCACCTGAAGCATAATAGATTCTGCTCCAACCTTTTACCTTCACCCTGTATGTATCTCTATGTTTTAGATGTGTTTCTTGTATACAACATATTGTTGGATTCTGGTTTTTAATCTACTCTGCTATCTGCTTCTGCTTTAAGGGAGAGTTCATTCCATTCACATTCAAAGTTAAAATAACTAATTCTGTATTTCCTGTCATCTTATTTACCCTAGCTTATGCTTTTCTCTTTCTTATCCCCTTTCCCTCCTCCCTACTATTTTGCTTTTGAAAACCACTTCCCTCAAACAATCCTTCCCCTTTAGAGCCCCACCCCCTTTTCCCCCCCTTTCCCTCCAGTTTCCTTATAAGTATGTCTATTATTCCCTCTGAGCCAAATCTGATGAGATGGAGATTAACCCAATTCTCATTCCCCTCCCTTTTCTCCCCTCAATCATTATAGGTTTTCTTTGCCTCTACATGTGATGTAATTTCCCTTATTTTACCTACTTTTCCTCTTCTTCCAGTATTATCCCTTTTCTACCTCTAATTTCTTTTTCAGTTTATCATATCATAATAATCATAAAATCACAATAAACATAATAATAATCATAAAATCACAGTAATCATATGATAATAATCATAAAATCACAGTAATCATATCATAATGTAATAATAGATTCATAAAATCACCCCACATTCTATAAGTATCTATAACATAAATATAGTTCTCAAGAGTTAGTTTTTCTTGTTACCTTTTTATGTTTGTCTTGTGTTCTGTGTTTGTAGATCAATTTTTTTGTTCAGTTCTGGACTTTTCAGTAGAAATAGGTGAAATTCTCCTATATCATTGAGTGACCATCTTCTTCCCTGGAAGATAATGCTCATTCTAGCTGGGTAACTTATTCTTGGCTGTAATCCAAGTTCCTTTGCCCTTCGGAATATCTGATTCCAGGCCCTTCGATCCTTCAAAGTAGAAGCTGCTAGGTCCTGTGTGATCCTAATTGTAGCTCCCCGATATTTAAATTGTTTCTTTCTGGCTTCTTGTAATATCTTTTCCTTGGTATGATAGTTCTGGAATTTAGCCACGATATTTCTGGGGGACTTAATTTTTGGGTTTCTTTCAGGAGGTGATAGGTGGATTGTTTCAAGGAATATTTTGTCTTCTAGGTCTAAAATATCAGGGCAGTTTTCTTTTATGATTCCCTGGAAGATAGTGTCCAGGTTCTTTTTTTCATCATGGCTTTCAGGAAGCCCTATAATCCTTAGATTGTCTCTCCTAGATCTATTTTCCAGGTCAGTTGTTTTTCTCTATCTTTTCATTTTTTTTGTTTTTGGTCGACTGATTCTTGAAGTCTTCATGAGTCATTCATTTCCAATTGTTCAATTCTAATTTTTAATGTCTTATTTTCTTCAGTTACTGTTTTTAGTTCCTTTTGCAATTGACCAATTACATTTTTTTGTTCATTGCATTCTTTTTCCATTTTTTCTATTTTATTTTGCAGTGATCTCATTTTGTTTCCCCATGTTTCTTCTAACTCTCTTTTAAGATTTTTTATGCAATCTTCAAAGAAAGCTTTGTGACATGGAGACCAATTTATGTCTCTCTTTGGGGCTTTTTCTGGAGTTGCTTTACCTTTAGGGGCCTCAGGATTTGAGGTCTGTTCTTCCCTCTTTCCATAAAAGTTGTCTATGGTGAGAGCTCTTTTTGATTTTTTTATTCATTTTTTTTTTAAAGGTGTGAGGTCTGTTTAGGGCAAAGGTGGGACTGCTGCTTTAATTTGCCCTGGGGCAGTTCTGCTGATTGAGTTATTTCAGGAACTGGGCAGTTCTGCTGATTGAATTATGTCAGGGGCTGGGCAGTTCTGCTTTAGTTCACCCTGGGGCAGTTCTGCTGATTGAATTATTTCAGGTACTGGGCAGCTCTGATGATTGAATTATTTCTGGTGCTTATCAGTCCTGTTGTTTGATTGATTGCTTTAAGGTGCTGTGTAATGGCAGCTAGGTCTGATGCTCATCAGGGGTTCAGTGGTTTACAATCTATCCCCCTCAAAAGGCAGACCCTCCAAACCACCTGCCCACAATCAGGACAAATTGTTCCAAGAGGCTCGCAGAAGACTCCCAGGTGTGTGAAAAGCACAACGCTCCCACTCCTGTTCTGACTCCTGTTCCAACTCCCTGCTCCAGCTCCCTGCCCCGGTCTCCCTGTGCTGCAGTCTGGGTTCAGTAGACCACCCCCCTGCCCAATTAAAACAGACCTGTTTTGAGCGTCTTCCAGAGTATCTTCTTCTAGAATCGTGTTGTTCTCCAGATATTGTGGATTTTTTTGCTTCAGAATCAGTCTAGAGTCTTCATATGTTGTTGTTTTGAGGGGAGGTTAGAGGAGGTTACAGAGACTCCTGTCTGATCTCCGCCACCATGGCTCCACCCCCGGAATGGACAAGTAATTTCAATTCTATGGCCTCAGTTAGCTCATATATACATATAAACATGTGTATGTTTCTTTTATATAGAGCTTATATAGCTTAAGTACCACAAACTCTTACCAGAGAAACTTGGTATAAATTTGTTCCCAATCTGCCGTCTCCCTTTGTATTCTAAGTGCATCAATTATATTTGTGTAGAAAATTTTCAATTTGTTGTAATCAGAGTTATCAGTTTATAATTCCTAAAGGCCTCTATTCCTTGTTTGGTTAAGAATACATCTCCTAAGGCCAGGTAGGTAGAGCTACAGTGGATAAAGCACTCGACTTGGAGTCAAGAGGACCTGAATTCAAATTTGGATTCAGACATTTACTAGCTTTGTGACCCTGGGCAAATCAATTAACCCAATTGCCTCCTATATATATATATATATATATATATATATATATATATATATATATATTTAAAAAAGAACATATCTCCTTTACATAGCTATTAAAGATCTTTTCTAATTTTTAAATCATAAAATCTTTAATATTTAATTTAATCATTTACTAAATAATTAAATTAATATTTAATCTTTAATATTGAGGTTTAGTTAATTAAATATACATTTAGAATGTGTTACAGAATATGATGACCACTTCTGAATTTCTTTTACTGGTTCTTCATGTATGTTATACTTACTAACCATGGGTGTCTCTCAAGACTTTATTCTTGGCCCTCTTTTCCTTTTACTGCACACTATAGTACTTGGTGATCTCATCAGTTTGATGATCACCACCATGTATATCAGAGGTAGAGAATGTCTGACCTTCAGAGCACATAAGGCCCATGAAATTATTTGCTAAGGCAACCATAAGCGATCATAAGCTGAAAGCTATGTATAACAAACTCCTACTGCTTGAGTTAATATTTTGTATGGCCTATGAATGATATTATAAATATCCAAATGGCCCTTAGCAGAAAAATGATTCCCCATCCTGATGTAGATTATTCTCAGTTTTATATATACATTCCTAATCTTTCTAATTAACTTTATTCCTATATCACCAATTGCCTCTTGGACATCTTAAAGTGGATGTTACATAGGTATCTCATCCCCCTAGTCAACTACAACATCATCGCTGCATACTCATTAGCACTAACACTACATATCCAGTGCATTGCCAAATCTTATCATTTCTACCCTTGCAATATCTCTTGAATAGTTCCTCTTCCAATAATCATATAGCTGCCCTTTTGGTTCAGACCCTAATTACTTCTTCCATGGGCTATTTCAGTAGGCTTCTAACTAGTCTCCTTGCATCAAGTGTCTCTCCCCCCTCCAATCTATGTTTCATTTAGCTATCAAAGTCATTTTTCTAAAGCATGGATCCTAACTATATTACTCCATGTTCAGTGAGCTCCAGTGATTCCTTCTCATCTCTATGATCAAATACATGAAAATATATTCTATCTCTCTATCCATCTATACATACAACTACAATATATACACAAGCCACACACATACATATACATATATATGTATTTATAACCACATATATCTGAATGTGGGTATATGCATATATGTGTGTGTATGTAAATATTTACATAGATATACTTTCTCTCTTCTCTAACATACTATACCAATAACTCAAATACAGAATATTAATAATAAGTACATTAAGTCCATGGATACAAAGTCCTTTGTGAATTCCAATGGTTCTGGCATAGAATCATAGATAATCTGATCTGTAAGCAATAATACTGGAGTAGACTCAGATCCCAGAGGTTAGAGACAGCCTCCATGGGGTGTGTTTGAAGGAAGGGAGGAGGGACTCAGATGGGCCACCCAGGTTGGTACAAAATACAGAACTAAAGAAATATTTGTCTCTGCTCATCCTGTGGCACAGACCCTTTGCTCCTGCTCTCTCTGCACTAGACTTGTACTGGATGCTCCCAACCCTCCCTCTTATCTGCACTTTGGCTTGGTGGATGTTCAGGAGTTTCACATAGTTCAAACACCCTGTCTTTTTCACAATGGCTGGATGTACACATGCTAATCACACAGTTACCACCTTTTATTCATGTTTTATAATCTTGCCTTCTCCATCTTTTGGAAACAATATGGTGACATTGCATATTAAATTAACAACTGGCATTTACATTGCTCTTTTAAGTCTTTACATATGATCCTGAGTAACCTTGTGAGGTGGAGATTATTATTATCCCCATTTAGCAGTTGAGAAAACTAAGGCAAGTAAAGTGACTTGCCAAAGGTCACAGAAGTAGTACATCTCAGAAGAAGGATTTCAGCCCAAGTCTTCTTGACTCCAAATTTAAGATCAGTGCTTTTTCTAATGAAGGACACTTTAATCCTCTTCAAAGAAAGACACTTTCTCCTAAGATTATTTGTTCCTCAAGCTGCCTTGTGCTTTGTTTCATTTGCTAGCTCATTTTTAAATTAAAACTTTGAAAAAGGTGTTTAATAGCTCAGAGATGTTTATTGTGACATCAAATTCACACTTTGGAAAATCTTGCTGTCACTGCACCCAGTTTTCAACTCAGTGACACAGACATGTTGATGACCTAAAAGGTTTTGATAAACAATGTTAGAGGTTCTTCTAGGTGTGAATCAAAAATACTTTCTAGAAGGTGCCAAAAATCTGACTGAAAAGTGAAAAAAATCCAGTCATGTGGATGTTTTATATACACAATGCTGAACATCTGGACATTTGGCACTTTGTGGGCAAAACTTCCAGATGTTTGAGTGTTTAAAGATGCTTCCTAAGGATGAACACTAACCCTTCCAAAACATTTGCAAGAAATGTAATGATGATAAATAGCAACAATGTGACTCTCGGCCAATTCAGGTTTTCTTGAACACACTTTGGAAAAAACAACTCCAGATTACATTTTGCTATATCTAAGGTACCGATTTTGGTAAATACCATTTAGCTAAGTTGACAAGCATATTTTTTTTCACAAAGCAGTTTTGAAAAAGCATAGGAGGAAAAGAAAGGGATAAACTAATAGAAGGGAAAATAGAAGAATCAGGGGAAAGGAGTAAAAACAGGGGGAAGGGATCTAA
>JAJPUD010006441.1:112975-129801 GCA_023553655.1 Myrmecobius fasciatus
TAAATTTTGCTTTAAAACATCTGGAATGGTAATGATAAAAGGAAAGGTTATTGGGTTATAGAATTTCCTTTCCCTTTTCTTTAAGCCCAAATAAAAAGACACCACCAACTTTTGATTATTCGGGTGCTACTGATAAATTTTCTCAGCCTTCTACTTTTGTTTCCTCTAATAATTAGCACTGACTAAAAATCAGAAGACTTAACATGATAGGTAGTGAGTTTTCTAGCATTGGATATCTTCAGATGGATGTTGGCTAATGACTTGTAAGAATGCTCTAGAAGGAATTTATGTTCCACATATGGGTTCAATTTAGTGGCTTTTAAAGTCCATTCCAAATTTAAGATTCTGTGGTTCTATTATTCTCTCTTTTTACATTTTTTTGGGTAATTTTATTGCCTGTGAAAAGAGAATCCCCAATGATATAATACTAACTACACTGGGGTTAAAGGGTTTTATACTATCTAAGGTAAGAGATTTTCTGGTGTAGCAAACCAAAATGAAATGACTCAAATAAAGTATGGAAATGCTCTATGGTCTTATAAATCAACATAGTCCATTTTTTGTCTTTCCTTTTGTTAGAAAACAGAATATGTCTGATATCCCGTGGTAGCCCAGTTGAATCAGATTTGTCCCTTATAAGCTATTTCAAATCATAACCATCGCTATTAACAAACAAGGATTTAGCACACCTACTGTGTGAAGGGAACTGTGCTAGGTGTCAGATGTATGACAGAGCTTGACATCCATGGACTTGTAGTTTATTTGGAGAGGGAACATAGAGAGACAAAAATAAAAGGTAAGTTCCCTGAGGGCAGGTAGTTTCATTTTTTGTCTTTGTAGCTCCAGCATTTAGTATAGTGCTCAACAAATAGTGCTCACATGTTTAATTTTGTACTCAGACACTGCATATAGTTAGAAATTTCATCTAGAAGTTCCCTAGTTCTCTTTGAACAAAGAAGCCTCTCCCCCAATTGGTCACTATCCAATCCATGTCATCAAGCATAGACATTAGTCAGATGCCTATTGTGTACAGAGTACTGCTCTTGATTCTGAGATGCAAAAGTAAAGTGAAATTCCATCCTACTGGAGGAGATAATATTTTACTTGTTAATCCAAAGCCCTTGTCACCAAAGATGGGAGAATCAACAATGGTGTCAATCTAGCTGCAATTAGGTGGTATTCAGCTAAGAAATTAATTAAGAGGAAGTGTGAGGCACCTTAAATAGGCATTTTTAAAAGTTTTACTGTTCTCTAAATATGACTAGAGTTGTAAGAAAGCACAAAACATAATATCAGAGCCCCAGGGGGAGTCAAGCCAGGACAAGGGTTTATAGAAAATCTTGTTAAAAAATATTGAACATAGCCCTGCTTGAAGGAGTCTATTTATATACACAGCTTAAGTGAGCAGCATATAGAATCCTCTTGGGGCCCCAGCAGAGGGGACAGAACTGGCAAGACCGTTAATCAGATCCGTGGTAATACTCAGGATATGAATGAGATAATATGTGTGTTGGCATAGAAAAAAATTGTGAAAGTTCTAAATTGGTTCCTTGCTCTTACCCCTATATGTGAGTTGTAACACGTAAAAGGAAAGAAGAAAAAAAAGAAAAATTCCCAAAAAGTATTATTCATTGAGTATGCTATATCACACATACACATACACACACCACCCACAAGGATATGTGTTTGTGTCTGTATGTTAGATACTTTATGACTTAGAAAAAATAATCTTTTAAGATAAGATATTAGGTATTCAGTTTGAAGAAGGAAACCACAAAGGTCCTTCGGGCGACAGAATAAAGGACTATGGCACCTCAGTCTGGCATATGCTTTTGATTTCTATCAAGAACTGTGGATTTCTTCATTAAACTGCAGAGTCAGGCCTTGAATTTCATGTGTAACTGATACTTTTTGCTGTTAAGCAACAAAATTTATTTTCTAGTTATTATTTGACATGTGACCCAATTCTAAGAGCTATTTTGGAAGGACATCCAATAATATTAGCTCTTGCTGCTCACCTTTTTATAGTAAGGCATCTTTCTGATTTTCAATATCTTTTATAAAATGATATAATTAGGGCTAGATCTTTTTTTTAATTGGCACTATTTTCTACTTTAAAATTATTTTGGAGTGTAGAATAACCTTAATGTAATATGGTCTCACTCAACCAAGGATTCAAAACACTACTGTTCAGATCAGATTTCTAATGTCTCTAGTAAGACATAATGCATCTATCTCTCACTACATTTGTTGATTTAACTATCTCCCCCACCATCCCATCAAAAACCTGTAGAACTGCAATCCACAGATAGTTGTGTTATATCAGAAGTTATAATGCTTCAAATTGTCATTTCTGTATCATTACATCATACATGAATAAGACCTACTAAGCTTCTCCAGCTTACTCTAAGCAGTTGATTCTCTCCCAAGAAAGAGACTTGTTTTCAGATTATTAGCTACATCTTTATGACATGAGCCTAAAAATTTCATGTTCATTTAAACCCAAATTCTGGAATTCTATTCTACCTATTTCATAAGTCCATTATAATAAGTAAGCTAAAGGAGTTCATGTCGTGTATGTGGGGAAGAGCTCTGGATTAGAAATCAGGGGAACAAGATTCTAGTACCATATAATGGAGAAAGTTTTGGGATTTAGAGCCAGAAGACTTGAGTTCATACCCAACCCCTGCTACATAATATATGATTCTGAGCAAGTCACTTAACATTTGGGTTTCAGTTGACTCATTAATAAAACGAAGGGTTGAAAATTATCTTAAAGGTCCCTTCTGGCTCTAAATTCCTTTTCCTACTCACAGTTCTACCATTTTATTAAGTCCATTCAATCATTATTTTTGCCTTTTGTTTTCTCCTATAAGGACAAAAACTTTAAATATTGCATATTGCTTACAGAAGCATAAATGTAGCATGCTCTTTTATCAAAGAAAAGTTCTGTTTATCCTCTATGTTAAATTCAAAATGCAAACACTATATGTTGAAATCTACTTCCTTTTGCATTGATGTGGAGGACATCTACATATGTCCCTTTTCTTTGGAAATGCCCCTTGCTGACCATTTAAAGCATTCAAGCCTTAATTTTATTCAGCTTTCCTAAGAGGACAAAGGCACAAAGATATGTTATGTAAAGAACCTTCCCCATCACCCACCCCTCCAACTCAGTTGATATAAGCACCGAATGTAGTTACACATTATGAGGTTTTAATGTTGAAAAAACATATTAAACTAATTGTAAAATGTTGATCATATCCAACAATCCCTTTAAAATTATGAATGCCTCTCAGATTGAGTTGGAAGAAACAGTGGGATTGACTGAGCAAAGGAATAAACCATACCTCTGAAGGTTTTAAATATTAAAAATCCTCAGCAGCTATATAAGACAGCAGCATCCTATACTAGAGGATAGCTTAGTGGATGGCAGTTTCTCTCCTTAACCATGTCCCTCCTGCCTCCATCAGTCATGTGGCTTTAGAAGGAAATTCCACAATTATTAGGAGATATTCCATCAAGAAGTTTAAGCATTTGTTAATTCAAGAGAATTCAAGGCACAATTAAGGGAGCGAATAAGCACAGTGTAGATAGACATGGATAAAGAGAGATATTAACTCAGAGGAGTAAGCAACTTCAAGGAACAAAAAGAGCCAGCTGTCAATTTAAGGACATAATCCTGGCAATTAATAGTGAGCCTAGTTTTGGATGGGAACAGATCCTGGGAACCTAGATGAGCAACACATCCAGCAAAGGTGCTATGCCCATGGGAAGTTAGATAAGGCTACTCTTCTACACAGCTAAACCTGACTTTAACCTGTAGGACCTGCTCTATTCTGGGCACTTCTTCTCCTACTGGGTGAGTAGCTCTACTGTGACATCATTGCCCATTATATTGTACTCTAGAGAGATGCAAAAGAGAAGGCAAAAGAGTGTTTGAAATATCTAGATACATCTTCCAAGGAAAGCTCTTTTCACATCTGTAACTCTGCCAGAAATAATTCTCCTCTCAACTAACTCTTCTTAGAGCCCCTTGTGCTTAAGTCCTTCAGGGACTTGGTCCATCTAAGTCTGAAAGGGGTAACCCTTTTACAAGGTGTGAATGGGCCACTCCTAGTTTCACACTCTTTATATTTCTGAATAGGGCACTCTAGGGTGTGATCCACTCAAGATTTCATCCCTTTATAAGCTGTTAATGTAACCATTCAGTATTTGAAAGGGGCAAAACCTTAACCCAGCATCATCTCTGTTACCTGGGAAACTCAATTGATTCCTAATAGCTGATCATGTTCCCAACCCCTGCCTCTACACACACACACACACACACACACACACACACACACACACACACACATGCACCATTAAAGAACTCTAAAATTACTAATATTTAGTTGAGGAAACAAATTAAGATAACCATAAAATAGTAAAACAATTGAAAAAATTATAATAATCACTTTAAAAAAAACTATTTAAATAACAGAATTGTAAGATTTTTCCAAACTTCTAGGATGATTCTTCCCGAATGAATTACACAAAAGGTGGTTGGATGTTTTTGCCTGAGCAACAGGCAACCTGAATGATACTACTGCCCAACATTCCTGAGAAATTATTTTGTATTTACTTGTTCTACACTTTATAATTACTTATGTGTGTTGCATTCCCTAACAGGATGCAAATTTTTTTAAAGGCATAATTTTTGTCTTTATAATTTTAACACTTGGCATTATAGCTGACACATAGTAAATGCTTAATAAGTGTTTTTTTCAATTTTTTAATTGAATTGAATAAGTTGAAATAAGTTTATAGTGATTGAATCATATGTATAATTTGGCCAGGTTCATTTTACTTCCCTACAACCTAGTTTCCTTGTTTGTAAAATGAGGTAATTGGACTAGATACATGGCTTTTGGGATTCCTTCCAGTTCTAGATCTATGAAAGACCAAATAAAGCCATAATTAGCCATTAATTCTTAATCTTGAATTAGTACATTAAATGGCTCTGCCTTGTCTAAAAAGATGAAACATAACAGACTAATTTTAAGGGGAGGAAAGACTTTAGAAAAGAGGCTCTTAACTTGGAATGGAAAGCCCATGAATGATTCAGTTCAAATAGGTAAGCATTTATTAAGCCGGTAACATGTGTTGGGCACTTTGCTAAAAAGAATATACAAATAAGAAAAGGTAAGACAATCTCAAGTATCACCTACCCTGTAGGAATTTACAATCTAATGGGGGAACATACAGAAGGAAGCTAGAAGGGAGGAAGAAGATTAAGGAAAATTATGGTTAAAACTCTACTCTTCTACATTCCATCAGAGGGGAAAAGAGGCTAAGGAAATGAAAACTGAGCCAGTAGCAAGATTTTAGATAGTTTAAACTGGATAATGCATTATCCTCAATAGAGTTCAAACCAAGAAAACCTTTAGTTGAATTTTACAGAGTAAATTTCAAGAGGTCCATGGACTTGGTTGGGAAAAAATTACATCTTTATTTTCCCTAACATTTAACCAAAATTTAGCATTTCCTTCAATTATTTAAAAACTTTTTTTTTGAGAAGGGAACTAGAGATCTCATAGACTGTCATTGCGGTCCATGACTCAAAAAATATGGAGAACCTCTGGTTTCTAACTGGAGTCAGCTGCCTGGGTCACAGTAAGACCCTTTGGACTTGGATAGTGTAAAAGCTTTGATGGCTCTGTAGGGTAAATGAAGACATCACACAGAGACATGGACAGCGAGAATACTTCATCTATTTTACACCCTAGGGAAGGCTATAGATTTGAGAGCTCACTGACTCAGGCCAGTCTTGTTCTCTCTGGCTGTTGAACAAAGTGAAGTTAGTTCTTTATTATATAGTCTATGGATATTTTTTTTCAGTGAAGAATTTGAGAAACAAAACCACAAATGCTACTTATCAAACATTTCATAGGGTATGGCATTTGGGGAAAACATTTGTTTTCTGGAATAGAAAATAATTCCTCTCCCATGGTATGCATGGACAGACACAGTAGAGGATCTTACCTAAGGCACGTGCTGGAGTTCATGAACAAGTTTTTGCTCGTTATTATTATTATTATTTTATTATTTTCATGCTTCAGGGTTCACGGGCTCCCACTGTGAAATTGACATCAATGAGTGCAGCAGTAATCCCTGCCTCTCTACTGGGGAATGTGTGGAACGGTCCTGGGCAAGTTACTATGGAAGAATCTCTGAGTTGCCTTCTGAATTCAACTACCTGCATGCCACAGGTTATGTTTGTCACTGTCAACCTGGATACACAGGTAAGAGAAAAGGGATTATTCTGACTGACACATTAGACCAACCAGCATGGCAAGTATGGAAAGAGAACTGTGTGGACCTGATTATGTTGCTGCAGTGCATTGGGTCCCCCTGGTGGACATGGAAAATGCCTTGTTTTACAGAAACTTTAAACCAGGAAATGATAAATAAGCTAGAAGCTTTCATTTTCATGCTCGCAAAACTGGATGGCAAAGCTTGAGGGGAAAGGGAAGGGATGTCTGGGGGAGGGATGTGTTGCATCTTGAACATCAGATTTGAAGGCTGACATCTCAAACTATAAAAGAACACCTTTAAAAATAAGAACAAACTGCAGCATTGTTCTATTATTCTGAACCAAATTCTGATACTCCACCCATTGGAGGTAGTCAATAAATAGATATGCTGTTAAAATTGGGATTCAGTGTTATCCTTAGGAGTGAAGAATACCCCTGTTACCCTAGCCCAAACAAATTAGGAGGGAGGAGTTCAGAAGGGAAGATGGAAGTCGGAAACTAAGTAGTTTGTAGTAAAGGAGTTCAGAGTTAAAAAAGTTAAGCTACTCTCTCCTCCTATCACTCCAGTCAGTGGCAAGTAATTGGATGACTCTTCAATTTAATGAATGTGATCAGTGAAGGTCCTAACTAATAAATATGCTTGTTTTCCCTTTTTCCCAGATATTAGTATTTGTCTGATCTTTAGCTCTGAAACAGATCCTATATAATCTTAAAATTAATAAGAATGGACATTTTGGGGACATCTAATTCTGCTTTGAAGAGGAGAATGAAGGTGCCTCTATTTTTCTTTTCTAGCTCCAAGCAAACATAGTACTTCCTTGTAGGAAATAACTGTGCAATAAATATCTGTCACTTGCTTGATTTCCTTTCACCTAATTAGCTGGATATGATTTACTTATACTTTTGGAAATGCTTTGAGTCACAAAGAAAGAAATACTTTCTCACACATGAAGCTGGAACTTGCTTTAGGTCCCAAGTGATATTCAGTTTGAGGAAAAGAAAAGGGGAGTGGAAGGGAATCCAGAGAGTAAAGCAAAAATATTGCATAGGTTAATAAAATTTAGAATTTAGAATATTAAATAGCATTCATGTAGGGTTAAAAGTAGTATATTTACAAAGTAGTATATTTACCTATAAAATATTGAAAATATGAGATTTGAAATAGGCAGTCTTTCAAATGAATTGTAATGAATTTCTGTAATTGATTGTATCTTCATGCCACATAATGATCAAAAAATGAGAAAAGAAGATCCCTTCATATTTGTTTGATTAAAAATAGCATTTCCTACAATAAATATGGTAATAGCCCTTAGAAGTTCTTCTATAACAAGGTTCTAAAATATATGTTAAAATTATGCAAAATTCCTTGAATGAGACAACCACAATTATAATAGGCTAACAATCATATGGTTATCCATTTCAAGTAAGGTGGGAAATGGGGAGATGTGTGATTATTAGTGATGGTCATCACTGCTGTGGAGTGCAGAGTACCACTGAGAATCCAAATGGAAGAATGATCCAGTATAGATGGTGAAATCTTTCAGACACATCTATTTGTGAATAACAATATTCTGGCTGCATTGACCAGATGTGGCTATTGTAGGTGTAACAGTTCTTATTGTACCGAGTCTCAGAATGCTAAGGATCCTCCTCACTAAAATCTATGACCATTTAAAAGAGATTAGCCCCTGAAGATACCAATAAGAATTAGTGTTAATTCTAGTTCAAAGAAATTTTCTTAAAATGTAAAAGAGTTCTTCCAAGTTCTTCCCACTCATTTGAAATTGCACTTGTTGATAAATGCTCTCTATACCCTCCAACACCTCACCCCAAATGGATGATTGTTAAATCAGTGTTCTCACTTGGAAGGAAAGAGGGAAAAAATGACTATTGCCAAAATTATATTTCCCAATAAAATCTATTATAAAATAATCTGTATAGGTGACTGAAAGCTCAGGAGGCATAAGGATAGTTTGGGGGGGACATCAAAAGTAGAATTCTTTATTACAATTTGGAGTGAAGGAGAAGGTAGAAGTTAATCAAAGATGGCTTTTCAGCTTTCTCATTTTGTACAGGAAAACATATCTCTAACATGAGTTTGTTTCCCTTAATTTCCAAGTTTCTAGGGAAATGATTAGTTGAGAAATCAAGGTATTATATATTATTTTTATTCCCATATATATGCTTTTTCATCTTTGACTATTATAATGGTTGAAGGGACAAAATAGGAAGACAAGGAGAAGGAGAGAGAGTTTCATAGGTAACTTTGGGCCATTTATAATGGCCTTGATTAGACTATGAGAAACTCTTCTTTGCCCAGATAATTATGAATTCATACAAAGAACAAAGGTACCAAAATTTGTTTATGAACTAAATTTGTGTTTTAAATCTTTATTCTCCTGGGTAACTCTCCAGAATCTCCATGGAATACATATAAATAAAGGTTAATATTCACTTGTCTTTTTATTTAGTACTTTATTATCTGAGTATGTCTCACATCTATAGGATGGGCCAACAGGTCCCAACAGCCATATGGGAAAAGTGTTTACAATGCAGATTATAAAATGTAACTAAAATAGTATATGCATGCAGTAAATTCATCATTAACCAAATCATTAACATCATTGAGTACGTGTACCCACACATTTATCTGAGAGAGGTGATGCAAATGAGCAATGAGTTGAGAACTTTGATCAGGCTAGATTGTATTTGGAAAATCACCTACTACTTTAACCATCCTGAGCTACAGTCTGACATCAAAGCCCATCCTTATTAATAGTAATCTTCTCCTAGTTATACTATATGTTTTGACACATGGAAAGTCATAATCTCAAAGAATTCAAAATTTAAACTGAGTTAAAAAGTAATGAAAAGAGCCCTTCGGGGCTTTAGTATATTACCAGCAATGCCTAGAGAATAGGAAGCAGCATAAAATCCATCATCAAAAAGCCATTTATGATCATGGATTGATCATATGGAAAAAATGAGGGGCAATAGATGGAAAGCATAAATGTACTGCTATCTACAATTTTTGTCCAAATCTTTCCAAAAATTTTCCATGAAAGATCTAACCTTATACCTTTTGATCTTTTGTGAACTCTCTTCACAATCATCCTTAAAATATGTTATCCTCATTTTGCTGATTAGGAAACTGAGACTCAGAAAAGTTAAGTAACTTTAGAAAAGAGGTTATTTCATTGTTCATCTTTGTATTCCCAGTACCTAGCACATTGTTTGACACATAATAGGCACTTAATCATTATTGCATTGAATTAAAATATTAGAACTGGGATTCAAACCAAGACCTTTTAATACGATGCTTATGCCACTGTTATTTTGCCTTTCTAATTAATCTGCATTATTAAAACTAAAGTGATAAGAAAGCGTGTTCTCTTCTAATGTTATTTTTCATGTGCACAAGCAGCAAAATCAAATTTCACATTTTTACTAAGTATAGATTCCAAAACTGTGCTTTTTATCATATATGAGTTGAAAGAATATTAGCATTTTTAAATGTCTGGAGTGTCCACAAAAATAAGATGGCAAATCTACACTGAATTTAGCCCAAAGTACCAGAGTCAAAGAGGTATTGTTCATTTAGGAAATTCTTATAGAAATAGAATCATAGGTATTGCAATTCAGGTATGGGACAGAGTTTGAAGACCACAAAGGTAATTTAATCCAATTTGTACCCCAATAAAAATCCTTCTATAACTTCCCTAATGAAGAGTCATTCAATATGTGCTTAAAAGATCCCAATTTGGGGGACCTTACTGCCTCTGGAGTTATCCTATATTACTTCTGGAATTTTGGGAGAAAAGGGTTTAGCTAGGTGGCACAATGGATATAACATTGGATTTGGAATCAGAAGACCTCAGTTTTAATCCTGCCTCAAATATTCATTAGTTGTGTAACCTTATGCAAATCACTTAACCTCTGCCTTTGTTCCCTCATCTGTAAAGTAGGCATAATAATAACACCCTTTAGGGTTATTGTAAGGGTTCATGTAAAATAAAATAATATATGTAAAATACTTTGCAAAATTTAAAAAGCTATATAAACCCAGTAGTAGTAGTTGTAGTTATAGTAGTAGTTGTCATAGTAGTAGCAATAGTAGTAATAGTAGTTGTAGTTACAGTAGTAGTAGTAGTAATCAAAGGAGGAGGAGAAATAAGAGGAAAAAAATAAAAGGAGGAAGAAAAGGAAAAGAAGGAAGAGGAATACAAGCAATTCCCCTTCAATTAGTAGTTTATTACATGATTTTCTCAGTGTCGTCTAGCCTGTAAATGTCAGATAAGAATAGGAATAAGAATTGGACCTATGATTTCCCTAGTGTAAAAAGTTCCTGGGTGAAGATACTTCCTCCACCAATGTAAATAGGCACCTTCTCTGCAATGTATAATATTAAGAGAGTTGCCTACATCACTGAGAGGTGAAGTGAGCTGCCTAGCTCCACATGGCCAATATGTGTCAGTGGTACAACTTGAACTCAGGTTTTTTTGGCCTCAAGATCAATTTTTCATTTACTGCAATTTGCTTACTATTAATATAAAAATAAATATGTAAACAAAAATAAATAAGTATGTAAACATACATGATAAAATCCAGTTAGACCCATGTAGCAGTAGTCAACTGCAGTGTTATATGTTGACTACAGTCATATAAAAGGCATATCTGACCAACTGTATTTACTGTGGTTTTCCATTATTCTTAACAATGCTATTATTATTTGGCAGTGCACTATTCTTTGTAGATAAAATTACTGAGACTAAAACATGGCAGCTAGAGTTTGTTAACCATTTGTTATGAACAAGGAGGAAGTGGATCACTTAAGAAATATTATCTTGGCTATAGGGAACTTGTGAAGTGGACATTCCTTCTATCCACTAAAGCCATTCATTCCTTGTAATCTAGAATCACAGATGAATCAGACAGACTTTAAGGAATATCTATTCTAATTCCATCATTTTGAAGATAAGCAAATTAGACACAAAGAGATCAATTTTTTGTCCAAAGTCACAGAACCACAGAATCTTTGAATTGAAAAAAAGTTCAGCAGTGATTAGGTCAGATCAGGTCAATCCAATAAATATTTATTAAATGCCTACTATGTGCTAAGCTAAAAGTCTCTGTCCTAAAGGAGCTCATAATCTGATTGGGTCAAATAACCCAGAAGTCAGAAAAGTAGAGGGCTGAATGGGATACCAAGGGATAACTGGCTATTTCACACTCAGATGACTCTGATTTGTTCCTGATATCAAACCCAAATTGTCTTTCTGTAATTTCCACCCATTCTCTGTCTCCTGGACTTTCCCACTGAAGCCAAACACCATTTACCACCAAGTATATGTTCAAATAGTAAAAGCCCTCTAAGATGTGCCTTCCCTGAATCACTTCTTTCCTAGCTATTTCATTAGGTGATTGTTATATGATATGGACTCAAGGTCCTTCACTAACCTGGTTGTTCTCTTGAGAATTCTTGTTAGCTTATCAATGCCATTCCTAAATCCAGATAAGGGTGAACTAGGGTAAAATATAGTAATCTAGCAGTATTTCAGGTCTGAGAATAAGGCTTCTCTTAAAATAATCCAAGGTCACATTTATTTTCTGGCTGTGTACTAATAACATCAACCCCTCAGGGCTTCTGTGAGGATCACAAGAGATAACTACATATACACTAGATGAAAGTCAATTATTGTCCTCCTCCTCCTCAACAAAATTATAAGTAACAACTTTCTTACATTTTTGTGTCACCACTTACAAGGTCCCTGAGAGCAAATACTATTTCTTAAGCTTCTTAGCATCATTATGGTACTCTTACATTTTCTGGAACATAGTAGGTGATTTGATGATTGATCTGCTTGCCTATCTAATCATCATTTCCACTGAAAATGGTTGTTTTGTTGACCTTATATTAGAGGCACATTATTTATTCATTCAGAGAGATAATAATTTTGTCTTTTTAATTGCATGCTTTCTGTGGTAGAGACATTTAAATATTATTTATGAAGGCATTAAATGCATATGTAAGACTCTGCCACTGGCTGAAAGGTCAAACTTTTCACTTCTGTGAATGTTCATTTAGTGAAATGTTTATTGACATTTTCAAAATATCCTCCCCCTCCCTCGTTTATGTTTGGCTCCTTGGTATTTTTTTCAATACTCATTTATTTCTATATAAATTAAAAAAATATGGTACCTATATTAGTAAGTTTTGAATGTTATGGTTTCTGATATCCATTGCTCACACCATAAAGTTAATTCAGCTAGATTTTATTTTAAAATAATATCTATGTTCCTAAAAATCTGCTGTATGTAAACTGATGGAATCTTTGTGTCAGAGATATGTAGTACAAAAGATATGAGATAATTTATGAAAGTATCACATTCCTTTTGGTTTGAGTTTCCAGACTGGAAAAATGTTTTTCCACCAGAGAGTCCAGTGAGTTGACACCATCAATTTCCCAACATGTATGAACATGGGTTATAACATACAAGAAAGATTCTTTAAAGAAAATAAAAATCAATAAGTTTTCTATTCTACAATAGAGAAATCATAGGAAACTGAAGGATTATAAGCCCTTACTTCCTGCAAATTTTCCCTAGTGTTGTTTAGAGTTCCTAAAAGGATAAATATTTCTTTTTATCAGATGAGATGCTTCTCCAGTGGTATACCGCATTCTGCCTGTTATACAATCAAAATGGATTTCTTAGAATTCCTCACACATAATACTGTATTCTATTTTTATCCTCCATTTTACTCTCCTGGGATGTACTACCACCCCACTTCTGCCTGTTAGAATTTGTTATTTTCTTCAAAACTGTCCAAACAACACCTACACGAAAACTTTCCTGATCACCTTGATTAGTAGACTATTATTTTTTGTGTTTGTTTCATTATGTCCAACTCTTTATGACTCTATTTGGGTTTTTTTTTTGGAAAAAATACTGGAGTGGATTATTCTTTATTTCTCAAGTTCATTTTACAGATTAGGAAACTGAGGTAAAAGGGGTTAAATGACTTGCCTAGGGTCACATAGCTAGTGTTTGGGGATAAATTTGAACTCAGGAAGATGAGTCTCATGTCTATTTTATATACATACACATATATTTTATATAATGTTTCATTGCATTTATATATGTAAAAATACACACATGCACACATGCATGTACACACAAACATATATCTTATTTAGGCTTGTGTTGTTTCCCCTGATAGAATGTAAGCTCTCTGAAGGCAATGATTGTTTCATTTTTATTTTTGTACTTCTCAAACTCAGCAAAGTTTCTAGAACATAGCACTTAATAAATGCTTATTGATTGATTGATTGAGTAATGCTTGGTTAGTCTAATCCTATGGGGTCATTTATTTCCATAGTTGCTAGCAAGTTAGTTTCAATGGTGTTGCTAGCAAGTTAGTTTCATCATGCTGAAATGGCCTCTGTTCCCATGGACTAGTTACCTTCTTTTATCAGGATAGTCAATTAATTACCCTGTACTCCAATGAGACTGCTTCTTTCCTGGGTTAGCAACTTTCTTTGGACATCCAAAGTAGCCATATATTGCCCAAGTCTCCCAACAACAGAGATATAAGGAATAAGGCAGAAAGAAATAAGCATTTATATGGTGCCTACAATATGACTGAGCTAAGCATTTTTTTAAAGAAACATCTAATTTTGCTCTCACAGCAATTGTATGAGGAAGTGCTATTGTCAGTACCATTTTACAGTTGAGGAAATGGGGCAAGTGATCCCCTCCCACCAAGGTCATAATTAATAAATATGTCAGGCTAGATTTGAACTCAGACCTTCCTGACTCAGACCCAGCACTCTATCTACTGCTCTATAAACTACCATGAAGTAAAAAGAGTATTGGACTGGGTTTGAATCTGGAATCTGCTACTTATTGACCCATACAAATCACACACATCCACCCCTCACCTGACTAAGTTATAAAACCAGTTGGAGAATCTTTCTAAAACTTAGGGAGCAGTCCTTTGGGAAAGGAGTGGGGTAGAATTACATTAACAGAGAAGGGAGAAAAGGACAAAGAAGTCTACCCAGCTGTGGGCAGAAGTAGTATTTTAAATGGCCAATAGCACTCTGAGAGAAGACACAATAAATTTGCTCCAGGTGAGCCTCCAGCATTCATAGGTAACTGAGTTCTAAATGTGGAAGGCCCATGAAGGAATCTCTGTCTGCATGGTTTATTGATGGAGCTCTGTACTATTTTGAAAGAGCTATAGTCAATGATCAGATTAAAAATTTCCCCTCATAATCAATCAATATAAGCAATCAGCAAACATTTATTATATGACTACCTTGTGCCAAGCACTGTACTAGGTACTAGGAATAAAAAGATAACAATAAAACACATTCTCTCTGTCTCTCTCAATTTCAATCAATCAATTAACTCTGGTGACTTCCTATTACTTCTAGAATGAACTATAAACTCATCTATGTATCTTTCAAAGCTCTTCATACATGTCCAGTCCCACGTTCTACAATCCAGCTAAATAGGGTTTCTTTTCATTCCCCATTTCCTTCCTCCATGCTTTTGCACCCTCTATCCCTCATGGCTCCAATGCACTCCCTCCTTATTGTCACCTTATAGAGAGAGACCCTTGCTTCCTTTATGATAAAGCCCAGGCACATTCTATATGAAGACATTCCTGATTGTCCCAAATTTGAGTGTTTTTACTAATTTGTATATATTTACTTTATATGTATATACATATATATGTACATAAGCATTTATATATGTACTTGCTTCTCCCTTTTGAATGGAAATATGGATTGTTTCATTATTTTCATTTGTATCCACAATGCCACAATCCAAATCCCAAGACTTCTGGCAGCCCCTATCCTGCATGGTGTCCAAAACCTTGGACTTCCACCTCCACAATCAGGCACCCCTCCTCTCCCACCCCAAAGGATACTTAGATAGTGTGGGATGGGAAAAGTATAAAAGTCATGGTTCCTTCCAGAAAGTGAATTGGGTCAAGAAGGGAGGAACCTGGTTGGGCTGGAAGCCTCTTTTGCTCCTTTTTAGAATTGGGTGGGAAGGGATGGTTAGGCTTCATGCAGATTAGAAATGTACTCCTTATGGGGAAAAACTGTTCAGTTCTCTCTCTTTTTTTTTTTTGCCACTTGTGGTGCCTTATGGAACCAATTAATGACAAGTATACTAATACACTATATTTGTTATATATCTCTATAGATTGGATGTTATTATTATGACCATTATTCCATGTTGTCCTTATACTTTATATATATGTTTAATATATATAAGATATATTATACATTTATATATTATAATACATCATTTTGTATATTATAATTTCAGAAATGGTTGAACTTTATTTTTGATTAATTTTTCATTTTCAGTGGTTTCTATCTTACTTGGTTTTGGTTTTTGTTTCAATTTCTACTCATCTTCTCTGTCAAGGATACAAAGATCCGTCCAAAATCTGTAAAGAAATTTGTTGTTGTTGTCATTCAGTCATTTTCAATGATGGCCATCTCTTCATGACCGGAATGAGATTTTTCTAGGCAAAGATACTGGAGTGACTTGTCATTTCCTACTCCAGCTCATTTTACAATGAGGACCTGAAGTGTGCAGAGAAGTCTTCTTAACTCTAAGCAAGGTACTCTTTCTACTGTGCCACTTAGCTGCAATATTTCTGTAAAGAAATATGTTTTTAAAAATTAGAGAAGCTTGATTTTCAAAAGAAATCCTTTGTAAGGATCCTTTGAATGATCATTCTTTTCATCATTTATTCCTGAATATTGAATTTCCATATGCTGAATTTTCTTGAAAGGAGCCATACCCCTTCCTTTTTATGAACTGGAGAGAGCACTACAGTGATTACTAGAATAATTTTTTCACTGAAGCGCAAAATGAATCCCAGAGAACCAAGCACAGTGTTCCCCATTCCTCCTGGCTTTAACATTGTATTGAGTAGGCGTTCCTACTTCCAATGTTTTTGCATAATAGGAATAAATGGGCTAGTTGAACCCTTAGAAGAACTGACCTTGTTTGGTTGGTTTCCCAGAGTGGGGGCCACAAGGGTTTTGTTGACATATATGAATGTTTTCAGGTTCGGTTATTCATTTTGACTGTCCTTGGCTTTTCTCCCTCAGTGTGTGAGAAACTGATATGATGAGTTAAATGCTTCTTTTGACACAAGTAAAAAAAAGAGGTAGTATCATCCAAATCTCACACAAGGAGGCAAATTCTAACAAAACCAAAAACACAGAGAAAAAAAAAACATTCATATTTACTTTGAAGAAATTATATTTATTTAAATAGTGGGGAGTTTAGATCAATATTATTAGATGAGTAGATTTAATTTTTAGTAGATTATATTGCTATTGAGTAGCCACAGGTAAAACTGCATATTCTTTTTCTCCCTTCTTTTTGTTTCATAGTTCACATTTGGTTACAGATTTTTCCCACAAATTAGTGCCTTCGAATTAAATTTGGGGAGTTTTGAATAAAAATAAATAAATAAATTTCCTGATAAAAAAA
>JAJPUD010006442.1:0-66804 GCA_023553655.1 Myrmecobius fasciatus
GGTCTCCCTGCTTTTAGGCTCTTTTCCACTTTATTTTAGAAATACAGCTCAGCTAAAAATCAGCTGTCCCACCCCTCCCCGCCATGATGACTCCTGTTCTGCCCGAGCCCTTGGTTCTACTGGACGAAAGGGCCAGTCATTTCTGTCTGGTGTGGATGTAAAATAATGCCCATTTGGGCTCGCTGTCGCGAGAAAGCCTCCTTGCACAGATCGAATGTAGGACTTAGAAGAGGGCTTCCTCTCATTTGGTGAGATGGGACCGAAAATAACCTCACATGGGATTAGTCATTCATTCAGACAAATGCTCCACGCTGAATGCCAGGTGATTCGGGAGCTATGGAGCAGAGAGGGTCCCACCCCTGCTCTGAGACAAAGGGCAAATTGGTCCTTTTCCATCATGTCAGATTGCAGCAGCTCTCTAAAAAGGTCACCTTTCTTCAATAATAATAATAATAATAATAATGAACAGCTGGCACTTAGTGCTTGATATAGGCTTGCAAAGTCCTTCACATATTAATGAATTCTTACTTGCTTTAGCAATCAGTCGAGCATTTATTAGATGCTTCCTGTATTCCAAACACTATGCTGGATGCCGGGTATACAGCTGCAAAAGTAATAATCAGCTGTGCCCTGCAGACCAGAACTGTAAGGGGACAACTGAAGAGCTTTGGTTGGGGAGGGGGATGAAGACATTTCTTCCCAAAGGGTCTGGGAGAGAACTAGCTCCTGAGTGTCCATGGGAGAGTAGAGCCTACATGGCTTGTTCCAAGCACTGATTGACTATCTTAGCAATATCTATTTTGGCCATTTCTGGAGCGTTATTTCCTTGGGTAGGAGCAGTCCGTCACTCCCCTTGTATATTCTGCATGCATTGTGTGAAGGGGAAGAGCGGATTTTCTGCAAATATAATGTCTCCTCCAGTTGGTTCAGTTTCCCTGTGGCTCAGCAGGTGCATCTGACTCTCACTTGGACAATAGGTAAGTCACTGGGCTCAGCTTCAAGAAGGAAAACTCCGCGGCACACGAGGGTTGCCTGAGTAACTAAAGGCATGTCAAGGAAAGGAAGGAGTTCTGTTTGGCCCCATAGGGCAGCACTCCAGTTTTAAAGTGGAGGAACCATGTCCAAAAAGCTTGCCCACACTGAAACTGTCTCCCTGTGTGTGTATCTGGGAGACTGGGTGCTCCCTCACCTCGAGGTCTTCAAGCAGAGTCTGGAGACCCACACGAGGGAAACCTTTTCATGCATGGGTCGGACTCTAGAATTCAGTGGTTCTGGCTTTAATTCTGGAAACCACGTCCCCAGATTGAAAGAGACCAGGTAGAGTATCTCCTGAAGGAAGAAATCGGTATTTTGAGATAACGGGATAGAGCCGCCGAGCAAAGATGGACAGAAGAAATTGGGATGTTTGACCCAGGGAAGAAAGTTCAGCAGACTTAGTGGCTGTCATCAGGCCTTCACAGGGCCACCAAGTGGAAGGGAGATTAGTTTTGTTCTTTTGTCCCCAAGAGAAGAAGAAGCCCTGGGGGGAAGTTGTGAGAGGCTAATTTCTGCTTCATGTCTGTAAAAGCTTGCTCACAAGCTGTTGATGGCTACGATGGGCTTCCTTGGAAGAGAAGGGAAGGGAAAGGGGGTCCTGTCATGCTGGAGGTCTCCAAGCTGGCTCTAGAGGAGATGTGTGGTCAGCCAGGGGTCTCTGGGATTCTTCCCAATCCTCAGATTGTGAGATTCAGATCACGAGGTCCCAGGTCCGTCATTGTGAAAGTGATCTAACACTGGCCCTGGTCTTGGGAAGAGGAAACATCCCACTCACTCTCTTGTTCCTACCTGATCCGGATGTAAGGTTCTGCTCTCACCCCTGTGAGGTGAGATCTGACTTCTTCTCTGGGAATTCTATTTTCCCTTTGGCCTTGAGGTTCCCTTTCTTATCTCATCAAGGAGGGAAGTGGAAATATTGCTTTCAGTTGTACAACCACACAAGGGTATGGTTTTAGTCAAAATGAACCGAAGGCTGCACAAAATCCAGCACATAGTGTCTTTGTTTTTAAAATACTTCGATGCCTTTCCTCTTCTATTTTTCCTCCTTCCCCCTTTCTCTCCTCCTTTTCTCCTCTTTCTCTCCCTCTTCCTGTCTCCCTCTTTCTCTCCCTCTGCCCCCTTTCTTTCCTTCTTCTCCTCTCCCTCTCTCTTCCTCTCCCTCCTACTTATTATTCTCATTTCCTGCTATTTGAAAGTTGATTCCCCTCCTCAGAATCCCCCTGGAAGGGAGTGAATCCTCTTTCTGACACGCTGTGGCTGTGGGAAGCTTTCAGTGACCCTCTGGCCAGAGCCTCACATGCCCTTGGCTGCCTCAGTGCAAGCCTGATTTATCAACTCGCCAACTTCTCGTTGCACAAATGCCCAGGTCCTCTTCAAGCCACCGAGAGTTCTGGGCAGCCATCCAAGAGGAAAACGTGACACTACGTTGGGCATTTGGGGGCTAACAAACTTCAGCATGTAAGCCAATCACTTCACAGGGAGCAAAGAAGTCAGGGAAAATTAATCGAATTTGTCTGTACAAATTGGCCACATCCAGTCCTTCTCTCTGGGGTTAACCCGTTCCAGTTGTTGGTGGAAAGGTGAATGGTCTAATCAGAGGCATTTCTGGGTCTCAGTTTCCTCATCTATCAAAGGAGGAGTTAGATTAGCTGACCTCTAAGTTAGCTTCCAGCCGGGGGTCTTTGTCAGAGCTGGGTGGCAGCCGTGATCCAGAGTGCTGGACTAAGGGTCATAACGACCACCTCATTTCGCCACTTGGTGAAACTTGCAGCCTCAGTTTCTTCAGTTGTAAAATAAAAATAAAATAATATCTATTCCACAGATTTGCTACAAAGTCCCATTGAGATGATGTATCTAAAACGCTTTGCAAGCCTTAAAGCACCATAGAACTGTTCTAGCTCTTGTAGTTATCCTCGGGATAAATGGGCAAGAAACACAAAATAATTAATCTACTTCCATTTTATTTGGGTTCGTGCACCTCTCAGTAATAGTTTAGTGAAATGTTTTAGGATCAATCAATCAACAAGCATTTATTAAACACCTATTATATACCTGAACATTTCTAGTGTCTGGAGAGAGGGAAGGGGGAACAATAGAGGGATGTTTCTGACCTCAGCAGAATCATTTATCTAGCATTATTAGGGAACCCCAGAAATCATCTGGTCTAACTCCATTATTTGTACACAGGAGGAAACTGAGACCCAGACAGATGCAGATATGCTGTGATTCACACAGTAAGTGCCCAGGACTGGAATTTGACACTGCCCTCTGGCGTCAACTTTAGTTTCCTTTTTACTCTAGCAAGCTGTCTTTTGGGCAGCAAGGTGGCTCGATGGTGCTGGAACCAGGAAGACCAGAGTTCAAATTCCACCTTAGTCACTTATTAACTGCATTAAACATTCTTCAAATGAAGAAATTGAACCTTGGGAGAAATGAATGAAAAGACTTGTTCAGGATCACATGGCTGGCAGATATGTGAGTTAGGATTCAATCTCCGATCTTCTTACCTCTCTACCTTCCCTCGTCACAACACAAGCTCCTTGCAGGGACTTTCCTTTCCTTCTTTGTCTCCTGGGCACTTAGCACAGACCTGGCCCATCTCAAGGTGCTTAATAACTGCTTATCGATTTGACTGGACTCTTCTTCCAGAGAAGATTCTCCTCTTAGCCTTTCCAACTCAATGCTTGTAAAATTAGGGTGAATGACAAAACAAAAATGGTGGAGGCAGCCGGACTGTTGTGGGGGAAATGGATGGGAAGTGATGGAGGGAGGAAGAGAAGGAAAAGCTGGGCCATTGGGAAAGCAGAGGAATGGTCTGAGAAGAAGTCACAGGCATGGAGGTGGGGCAGCCACAGACAGAAATAGAGAAGGGAAACGGAATGGAAATGGGGGCAATAGTGAAAGTGCTATTTCTGGCCTTGGTTGTTTTTTTTTAAGCACGTTCTGGATCCTTAAAAGTTCTGTGAGCTCCATGCAGATGCTGCTCTTCCTTCATTTCCGTGGTTATCTCATAGCACCCCAATATGTTTGACTACCTGGCAGCGTGCCCAGGGGTCCTTGCTTGATACTTCTGGGAAACAGTTGATATCCTTCTGTAGGCACCAGTGACCACACACTCACACTACCTCTTTTTATGAGGTTAAATTTGGAAGTCTACAAAGAAGCAAAGATTACTAACCTCCGGTTTTAAAAATACATCTCCAAAGACTTCTGCTCATTGTCCAAGTTGGACCCATTCTGTGTGGCTCAGATCTTTTTCTGAGGCTCTTTTCAAAAACCTTTCCTGTGTAATAAAAATCAGAAGGGAAATACAGCTATGGGAGTTTTCTTTCTGATTTGTCTCCCCCCTCTAATTTTTTTTTTTTGCTTTAAAAAAAAAAACAGCTGTTAACCAAAATGGTGAGAATTGTCAGCATACAAGAATTCCTTAAAATTCATTATTGCCTTAAACCTTTATGTGGCTGTTTTCCTGTCTGTGTCCATTTTTTTTTACCCTTGTGACTTTCATAGGATTTAGAACTGGAAGCAACCTTAGAGATCATTTTTCTTCAACATATAAAACTGAAACTTGGAGAGTAGTGACCTATCCAATATCCACAATATGTTGAATGGGAGAGCCAGAATTCATACTCCAAATACACAGCCCTTTCTGCTGCATTTTATACCTCCTTCTAAAAATAGTAACAAAAATATATGCTCTGAATTTGCTTCCCAAACCCCACTCCTGTTAACTAGTCAGGTCCCTAAATAGGGATGTAGTCATAGCACCGAGGGGCTTTTTTCCTAATGTCATAGCTCATGAGCGCCACCCCCACTAGTATACTTCTCTTTATGATTGTCAGTTGTTATCATTTAGTCAGGCAAATTTAATTAGCTCTGAGAAAGGGGTATTTTACCGAGGTGATATATTTGGTCCATTTAGTACTAAACTCTTTCCCAAATGTCTGCAATATATCCTCCCATCAGTGAATACAGAATCCAGAAGAAAGCAGACTCAGGCTTAAAGAACACATGTGACAGAAGGTTAATTCATAGCTCCTGATTGCTAAAGTCTTTCTTTGGTTGGATATCCTTTGTAAGAAACCCATGAAGTTCCTCTTAAGTATAATAACATTTTCTGTTGGGCTCTCTGGAGTCATGGATCTTCCTTATTTCATTTCCAGCCAATGTTACCCTAGGAGAAAATCAAAATCAAAATCAAAATCAAAATATCATGGGAAGATGGACAGATCCATATCCTCTAGAACGTTTGAAGCTTAAAAGGTCTTTTCTCCAGTCAAGAAGAGGGAAGGAAGGAGGTCTCCTCCCCAACTCCTGCTCCCTCCCATACACACTCTGTGATTCCTTCTCTTTCTTCTCTATGAAGAGACATTAAATCATCTTCAAGTCTTTCTGATTCTAAATTAGCTCCTTGGTTTCTCACAGACCCAATGGAACATGGCCACATCCTTCAACTAGTCCAAATTTCTTCTGAAACTTCGACTTCATCCAAAGCTTGACAAAGACATTGAAAGTGATTGGCTCCTTTTCACACTTGGTTGGAATGGCTTTGATTGACTTAATATCATTAAGACCTGCTCTCACTTGGTTGGAGTATCAGGCCACAGCATCTTATCTTTCTTTTAATGGAATGGAATGATTTATTTGATTTATTCAGTCAAACACATCCTTCTAACTGCATCATGGCTATGAGGCTAGAAGAAACCTTGGAGGTCATTTAATCTAAACTCCCTATTTTAGAGATGAAAAAACTGAGGAGTAGGGAAACTAAATGTCTCCCTCAAGATCACTAAAGAAGAAATGGCAGAATCAGGATTGGAATCCAGGTCCTCCATCTCTAGTTCTAGTTCTTCATCCACTTCATCCCACTGCCTCAGTTATAGTTACATTTATTTTTTCTTAGATTCCAAGGAAATATTTTTGTTGTTACTTTTTCTACTAGCTGAATTCAAACTGAGTAAAGGAATGAGGAATGCTATATCCCCTAAAATATTGGGATCCATTTTGTGGGGCTACTTTCTAGAGAAAGCCCTTCTGGTTCTTTACAATATAGCTGGCTTGTTTGAATTTTGAACTGGAAAAGACTTTTGCAATGATCTAATTTAGCAGTTCTCAAAGCATTTGGTTTCAGGACTTCTTCACATTCTTAAAAATTATCCCCAAAAGCTCTTGCTTATGTGGGTTTTATTGATATCTTTTATATTAGAAATGAAAACGGATACCTTTTAAAACATTAATTAATTTAAAATCATAAACCAATTATATGTTAGATGAAATACTCAAGTAATTCCATTTCCAACACAAAAATAATTTTACACATTTTTGCAAATCTCTTTGATGTCTGGCTTAATAGACTACAGCTAGATTCTCCTATTTACTTATGCATTCGATTCATTGCGTTGTTTTGAAGTATGTGAAGAAAATTTGGTTTCACACAGATATATAATTGGAAAAGAGATTAGCAATTTAACAGCTAAATAGTGTCTTAGTCCTATTATGAAAATTATATTCCATCTAATGGATCCCCTAAAAGAGTTTTGGGGATACCTGAAAATCCATGGACATACTTTGAGAACTGCTGATCTAGTTGTTATCTTAGAGATGAGAAATCTGAGATCTAGAGAAGTTTATTGACGTGACTGAGTCCACACAGCTACCTAGTGAGGAAGGCAGAACTTGATTCAGTGGAAAGAGACAAGGGAAACAGCTTTGGTCTGAAATCTTGGCTCTCCCACTTGTTGACTGTATGACTTTGGGCTAGCTAACTCACCTCCCTGGACCACAGTTTCCTCACCTTCAAAATAGGGAGTAGAGTTGATGGTCTTTGAAGCTCTTTCCAGTTTAAGATCCATGGTTTAAGATCCTGCATTAATATTTTGATGTATATGGAGCCTTCTTTTTTGGTCAGTGGCCTCCTTGGGCAGGTTTATGCCTTCCATTATTCAGTCCACACTTTTCTTGAAAAAAAAAAAAAAAAAAGATTTCACGGACAATGAAATTGGGCAGGGTTCCAAGAAATAAAGGTTGACATCTCAGCTCTTTCCCTAACTAGTTATGTGACCATGGGTAATCATTCATCACCTATATAATAAGAGCACTATAATAAATGATCCTTAAGGCTTCTTCTGTTTCTCACATTTTATGACTCTACAAATTTGGGCCTGAGATAGTATAAGGAAGTGAAACTGTTATCTGTCATTTAGATACAAATATTTGCTATGGAAGAAACTTTACCAGGCTGAAGCTGTTTTGGCTGTTAAGCACTGGGCAAATTCTCTCTAAAATTGGTCAATTTTTAACTCACTTTTCAAGAAAGACAGCCTGATGTGACCAGGAACATATTTCACTTCAATATAAAGCTGGAAATGTACTTGTCTGCATGACCTTTTCAATGTAAGGGGAAGATGGATTAATGGACACTTTTGGACCAGGCCTTTTGGACTGGCCTTGGTGAAAAATATGGCCAATATTGCAAATTGACTCCCGGGGCAAGGGGAGACTAACTTCTCCAGGAGCCATCGGTGGCCCTCACCATAGAGCCTCTCTGAGTGGCTGGTGGATTCCTTTTCTCAGAGCCTCCCCAGACATTGCTTTCATTATAAATCCTGGGCCCTTCGTGGGCTGGGGAGGTTTAGCTTGATTTAATTTGGGGTGGACTGCTCCTCTGAGGGGATTCCTCACTTGCCCTCTGGACTGATTTTGACCGGCCTACCTCCGGCCAATTGTTGTGGTTGGTCACTGGTGGAGCCCGAGTCCGGTGGGCCAGGCCTCCCGGCTCTGACCCTGCAGATCAGGCCCAAAGGAACCGTTGTGCTTGCTGAAGTTGAACAGCAGAATATATTGTAGGGATAGTAAGTAGTGAGTCCGGCAGCAGTATGAAAAGCAAAATGTAGCCATGCAATGGGGTCCGAGTAATTCTGCAAAGTCTGGTGGAATTCACTCTTTTATAGCATTTTTGTTTACTTCCTGAATGTTTTGAGTTTGGGATTTTCCTTTTCTGGGGCTGTCTGCCATTGCATTCGATGCTTGGGACTTAAGGCAAGTCAACCAGCATTTCATAAATATACCGGGAACCTCACTGGATGAAGCCATTATAACTGAATGGAAAGGACCGTGGCCTGGGGAGTTAGGGCAGACCTGGAGTGGAAGCTTGCTTGTGACTGCTGGTCAGTAAGATGGATCCATCCTTCTGATACTCATCTGTAAAATGGAACTAACATCACTTAGAGTCTCTGCTTTAAAGAGTTCTTAGGAAGGTCCAGTGAGAGATTCATGAGATCTCTGGGCAAATATTAAAGCCCAAAAAAAATGACAGCTGCAGCAGCCCTGCTTGCCTTTGAATATTAAGTTTCCAGATAACTTTACCCAGACACAGTTTGTCCTGGTCTTAATGTGAGTCATAGTATAGCTGAGTTGCCTTATTAATAATATGCTGAAAGAGACCCCGCCATTTTCTACCATTTCTGGCCATCCTCGACTGGCACTGAAGCACACGGGAGCAGGGAGGCAGTCTGATGCAATTGGTTCAGTTGGCCCTTCCCAATATTCAGGGCTTGCATTTTGTTTCCAATGCCACCTTCTCATTCAGAGAAGGCAAGCAAAGGGGAGAATTACAAAGGGGACCTTTGCATCTTGCATTTTTTTCCATTGCCACCTTGTTCATTCAGAGAAGGCAAGCAAAGGGGAGAATTACAAAGGGGACCTTTGCATCTTGCATCTTGCATTTTTTTCCATTGCCACCTTGTTCATTCAGAGAAGGCAAGCAAAGGGGAGAATTACAAAGGGCACCTTTGCATTTTGCATCTTGCAATTTTTTTATTGCCACCTTGTTCATTCAGAGAAGGTGAACAAAGGGGAGAATTACAAAGGGGACCTTTGCATCTTGCATCTTGCATTTTTTCCATTGCCACCTTGCTCATTCAGAGAAGGTGAGCAAAGGAAGAATTGCAAAGGGGACCTTTGCATTTTGCACCTTGCATTTTTTTTCCATTGCCACCTTCTTATTCAGAGAAGGCAAGCAAAGGGGAGAATTACAAAGGGGACCTTTGCATTTTGCACCTTGCATTTTTTCCATTGCCACCTTCTTATTCAGAGAAGGTGAACAAAGGAAGAATTACAAAGGGACTTTCGTATCTTGCATCTTGCAATTTTTTTATTGCCACCTTGTTCATTCAGAGAAGGTGAACAAAGGGGAGAATTACAAAGGGCACCTTTGCATTTTGCATCTTGCAATTTTTTTATTGCCACCCTGTTCATTCAGAGAAGGTGATTAACGGGGAGAATTAAAAAGAAGACCTTTTTGCCACCAGAATTCTTTATATAGAGGGCCCGAGTGTGGATAGGAGAAACCAGCCTTGCATCTTGACACGAGCAAGTCCTTTAAGAGGAGAATGGTATTGGATCTGGTGGCAGATCTGAGCAGAACCTCCCCTCCTAAGGCACCACCTGCACGCAGCTTCCCCACATTAGCAAGATGATCATAGAATTATTTTTGCTATTTGTATCAATGTGACTGTCACGGGCATATTTTGATGAACCTTTCCCTGAACTCTGATGGAGAAGTGAGTGACTTATTAGCACTACACATGAATCATTGTAGACTTCAAACATCTCTCTTCCCCAGCTCTTGTGCTCACACATCTCTCTTTCCCAGCTCATGTCACAATAATTATATTTAAGTCTCATGGCAATCTTCTCTCCTCGGCATGTGTTCCAAAGATCTCTTTGCATTTCCATCCAGAATAAATTAAAATAATGTGTTGGAAATGGCTTCACAGGAAGCAAGTTTCCTCATCTTGCCCGTCCTGCTCGGTATTTATAATCTAGTAGAAACGTTAACATTTGGAGGCCAAAGAAATGCAAATCCCTCTTCTGGGTGCTTGTTAATCTCCTGGGCTGCACAGGGAGAGGGGAGAAGGGAGGGATCTGCCAAGAAATGGCTACTAGCCCTCCTTCCACACTTTGAGATTTGGGGTTGGGGAATTCTTTCTTTTCATTTTGAATAAGTGTGTGTGTGTGTGTGTGTGTGTGTGTGTGAGAGAGAGAGAGACAGAGACAGACAGACAGAGATACAGAGAGACAGAGAGAGAGAAGAGACAGAAGAGACAAACACACAGAGAGAGAGAGAGAGAGAGAGGGTAGAGAGAATGAATAAGAATGAGAATACTTTCTTTTGAGGGAATCAAGGAAGGTTTTATGGTGGGGTGGCCATGATGCTGAGATCTGATGGAAGATGAAGCTCCCAATCTGGATTATAGATATTATAGTTCTGTTTCTGTGTGGATGTATGTGTGGACATGTATAAGTGGGTGTACATGTATCTACCTGTCGATATGTATATATGCATGCATCTGTACATGTGTATATGTGTGCATGTGTGGGCATACATGTATGTGTGCAGGTGTGCTATACACAGGTACATACAGTTCATGTGTATGCATGTGTATACGTGTGCATATGCTTAATTGCTAGCATGGGTTTTGCCTTTATCTAGTGTCACTATTTTCTTTTAACAACAGATGACATCTTTTCCATTCTGAAAAACGCTTTTTTCCCAGAGCTCCAAGTTGGCAGGGAACGTGCATCTACTTGGGGACTACAAGCATTGTTCGTTCCAGTGAATCAGAATGGTAGGACCAGAAAGAGTGAGATGATGAGAAGAAACGAGAAGATGGGGAGTTTGGCCAAGGTCACTTAGGGATTATAGTTTTAGGGCTAGGATCAACATTAGAAGCCCCTTATTTACAAAAAAAGAAACTGAGACCTGGGAACATTAAGTAACTAGGAAGGCAATGAAGGCTAATGCATAGAGTGCTGGAATTCTAGTCTGGAAAACCTGAGTTTATATCCTGATTTCTAGTTGTATAACCCTGGACAAGTCACTTTCCCTGAGGAGACTCAGGCTCCATGACTTTAAAATCCTTTCCAGCTCTCAATCTATGATTTTAGGATTTATTCAGGTTTATCTAGCTAATAAGGACCTGAGATAGTATTTGAATCTGGATCTTCCTGACTTTAAATACAAGGCTTTATCTAGTATTTCTGATATCTTCTATAGGGTGCCAGGTGCCAGGATCTTTCACCTTTATTTTTCTGTTTTCCCTCTCTTTTTCCCTCAGGAGAGTTACTTGGAGTATTATGTTTTTACAGGGTGCTACATCATAGGAAAAGCATGGAAGGCAGGACCTGCTTGGAGGTGACTCTCCTTCCAGGGGCAAGTCTGTGACCCAACCATATGGCATTCTCTATCCATTCCCTGGAAGTCTCTGGTCATGTCTGGGAAGTGAGGTGGGGGATAATGGGCTGACATTTGAGTCCCTTCCAGTCTCTAAATAGCTCCAGGTGACTCTAAAGAGATCTCTAGATTCACTGTTAAGAATCTGAAATGACAATATTGTGTGAGATTGGCAACAGGGGCATGGTGTCCAAACCAAGAGGAGCAAGTCCAAGTGTAAATAGAGCAAGAAAAGCCTCTATGCATTTAGGGGTTTTCCTGATTGTTCTTCAAACAAGCTAATGCATTCTTTACTTAACAGGTTCTCCTGTGATTACAGGCTATTAGTGACCATTAGTAAGTGGAACTCTGTTTGTGTTTGCATTTCCCAAGTCCTACAATTACACAGCAGGGAGCAAAACTCAGCCAACACTTTCCCCATTTCAGACACAGACAATCCCTGCCTCGTTTAGGTTGTATTTGTATATAGTCACCCCAGTAGAGAGACCAGGGCTCCCAATTCTTACTTGTTCCCCATGTGGATTCCTTTCCCCTCCTCCTTTCTTTCCTGTGCACACAGAAGTCTCTCTAGAATTGGGGATTCTACTTTTCCACCTCCTCCTCTTCCTCCTCCTCCCCCTTTCTTCCTCATCCTCCTTCATCCCTTGTTTTTCTTTTTCATTCTCCCTTTGCCTTAAAGCCATCAGAGCAAAGGGAGACAGAGAATGGAAAGGGATGAGTTTTGGGAAAAGGAAGCTGCAGAAGAAAAGAGAACCTCAAAGCCATATAATTGAGGATGAATAATTGAAGCAATCAGGAGTAGCTTCCCATAGGAGGAATACAGAAACTGAGCTTTGGAGGAAGCCCAGAGTTTTAAGAGGCAAAGGAAAAGAGGGGGAACATTTTCTACAAGTGTGGGTCATGACATGTTCAGAGTCCTAGAGGCAGGAAGGAGAATTCAAGGTTTAGTGGATGGAAGCTAGATTAAGTTGGTCATCAAGATCCTGACGGTTTTTACCTTCCCATAGACTTATCCTTCCTGAAAAATTTAGAAACTGTGAGGGACCTTTGAAATCAGCTTATCCAAACTGCTCTTTTTTTTTAATTCAGAAGTTTGTTTTTTTTTTTTATTTTTATTTTTTAATTTCTCTCCCTCCCTTTCCCTCTGTCTCTCTCCTTCCCTTTTTTCCTCCCTCCCTTTCCCCTTCTTCCTCTATATTACAACCTTCCCTTTCTCTCCCCTCCTCCCTCCTTCTTCTATCTCTTTCTTGCTTCCATCACTAATGTTCCTCTCTATTCCAGATGGAACCCTCCCTTTCACCAAATACATAATTAATCAAAATAAATCAACACATTACCTTGCCTGACAATGCGTGCCTTTTTTTGCACCTCCAGCCCCAACTACCTCTTATTGAGGGGAGAGAAGGATGCTTAACCTTAGGTTATCTGGAATTGTGACTGATCATTGCAGTGATAAGAGTTCTGTGATAAAAGCTTACATTTATAAAGTACTAAGAGGCTGAAGAGTGGTTTACAACTACCCCATGTGGTAAATGTTTCTTTTTTATTGTAGTAAGTTTATTTATTTTTAATAAACATTGCTTTATGAATCATGTTGGGAGACAAAAATCAGAGCAAAAGGGAAAAATCATGGGAGAGATTTAAAAAAAAACAGAAAAAAGAAGTGAACTTAGCATGTGCTGATTTACATTCAAACAGCACATGCTAGGTTCACTCCTTTTTTCTGGTTTTTTTTTTTAATCCCTCCCATGATTCAGTCTCCTTAGTTTCTGGATGCAGATGGCATTTCCTGTCCAAAGTCTATTGGGATTGCTTCGGATCACTGAACTGCTGAGAAGAACCGGCTCTTTCATAATTGTCACACATTCTTGCAGTTACTGTGTACAATGTATTCCTGGTTCTGCTCGTTTCCCTCAGCATCAGTTCATGTAAATCTCTCCAGACCATTTTATAATCAGCTTGTTCATCATTTTTATAGAACAATCATACGCCATTACCTTCATGTATTACAACTTGTTCAGCCATTCCCCAGTTGATGAGCATCCACCCCTTTTCTAATTCTTTGCTATCACAAAACGGCTGCTACAAACATTATTGCACATCTGGGTCCTTTTCCCTCCTTTATGATTTTTTTTGGGGATACAGACCCAATAATGGCACTGCTGGGTCCAAGGAGATGCACAGTGTGACAGCCCTTGGGGCGTAGTTCTACATTGCCAACCATTCTGGTGAGTGATATGGAAGGGAAGGATGGGGGAGAAGAATGGGCAATGTGATAAAAGTGACACATCTGTATTAGATCTTATTCTCACCGGGACTCTGCCCTGGACCCGTCTTCCCTTCCTTTATGCTACTTCCCTTGGTCCTTTCCTCATCTCCCATGGATTTAATTATCAACTCTATGCTGATGCTTCCCAATCTGCCTGTCCTGTACCAATCTCTCCACTGATCTCCAATCTCACTTCTTCTACTGCTTAAAATCAATATGTTCAAAACAGAACTTATGATTCCTCCCCCCTTCGCTCTTACTCGAGGGTCTCACCATCCTCCCAGTCCCTTCGGCTTATGACTTAGAAGTCACTCTGGACTCTACCTCCCCTTCTCCCATCCAAGCCGTTGCCAAGGCCTGATGATTTCACAGGATCTGCCAAATAGGTCCCCCGTCTCCTCCAGCCGCTCGTTCAGGCAACATTAGCTGGACTACTGCAGGGCTGCTGGGAAGTCCACCTACTCTTTCTGTTCCAGGCCATCCTCCACCGAGCCACCAAAGAGATTTCCCTCAGTGCACGTCTGACCTTATTAATGTCCTGCTCAGTAACCACCATGGCCCACCTCCAGATCAAATGCAAAATGCTTGTTTGGGATTCATCGGAGGGCTGTCCTCCCTCTCCAGTCTTCTTACACCTCACTTCCCAATGAGTACTCTTCAGTCCAGCCTCCAACAAGACCCTATCTTGGCTCCAGCCATTTCCTATCCTTGTCCTCCATGCCTGGAGCATTCTCCCTCCTCAATGCTGCCTTCTTTATTCCTTGGCTTCCTTTCAATTCCAACTAAAATTCCACCTTTTACTGGTAGCCTTCCACAAAGCCCTTTTAATTCCAGTGCCTTTATTACATTAATTATTTTCTATTTGTTTTGGATAGAGCTTGTTTATATATCTATATGTGTATAGTTTTAATATAGTTTTTGTTTGTTTTTTCTCCCATTAGGTTGTGAGTCCCTTTAGGACAATGACTGTATTTTTTAAAAAGTTCAAGCACTTAACCCAGTGCCTGGTACATAGTTGGTATTTAATAAATGTTTTTTGACTGATTGATTGGCAGTGTCACAACAATGATGGGTCTGATGAAATCCAAGAGGCACCTTCTCAAGAACTGATAAACCCTCATTTTTTGTAATGTTTATTTTTCTAAGATATAGGGCCATGAAACCATTGTGCTGCATAATTTTGTTAAGGAACTGAGCTTCCCATGACAATCAGGAGAAAATTATATGAAGACAAATTGCTAGTCTAGATCTATTCATGATTGATAAATACCTCTTGACATCAAGGT
Source organism: Myrmecobius fasciatus (assembly GCA_023553655.1). Classification (NCBI taxonomy): domain Eukaryota; kingdom Metazoa; phylum Chordata; class Mammalia; order Dasyuromorphia; family Myrmecobiidae; genus Myrmecobius; species Myrmecobius fasciatus. The sequence goes on from JAJPUD010006442.1 coordinate 14,825, forward strand.
GAAAGATTCAACGTCTGCGATGTCCTTGCCTCCATCCCCTTTGTTTGCCTCTCACGACTGCCACTCTAGTTCAGGACCTCTTTCCATCCAATCTATTGCAATAGCAGTCTGGTTGACCAGCCCCTTGGCTCTCTCTCTCCTCTCCAATCTATCCATTCCACACGGCGGCCACAGTAATATTCCAAAAGTGCCAGTTGGAAGGTGTCGTTCCTCTGTCCAAGAATGTTCAGTGACTCTCCATTGTTACAACAGCAGCAGCACCCACCACAACCACAGTAACACCATCACCAACCAACACAGCTACCACCAACACTCTTACTAAGGCTTTCACAGTCTGGCTCCAAGAGATCCTTTCAGGCTGATGACGCATTATTCATCCATCTTCTGTCTCTTGTACCTTTACCTCTACCTTTAAGGTGGGTCAAATGACACCCACTTCCAACACAAGGCTCTTTACTGTTGGTTTTATTTATATATATATAGATATTTTTATTTCTTTAAATCTTTTCTTTTTTAGTTTTCAACATTCACTTTTCTAAGATTATGAATTCCAAAATTTTTTCTCCCTTTCTCCATCCCCTCCTCTCTCTTCAAGATGGCAAATGATCAACTCATATCATATCAACCATTTTTTTTAACATTAATCATGATATGAAAGAAGAATCATAACAGAAGGGAAAAAAAACTATAAGAAAGGGGAAAAAAAGTTGGAAATAGTCTACTTCGATCTTTATTCAGACTCCATAGTTCTTTCTCTGGATGTGGATGGCATTTTTCCATCATGAGTCCTTTGGAATTGTCCACACAAGAATTCTCCTTCGTGTCAATGTTTTCCCAACTCACCTCGAAATGCTTTGATTTTGTTACCTGTGCACGTGGTATTTTTCTCCAGTAGAATGTAAACTGCTTGTGTCCAGGCTTTGTTTTCATTTTTGCCTTTGAATCCCAAGACACTAGAACAAATCAGGCATTTAACAAATGCTTATTGAACTGAAATGATAGGAGCACATTTAATACATTCATGCATACATACAGATATATATATATATAATAACTTATTGTTTTCTTTATATTCTTATTACATCCTTAAAATTTCCTTTTCTGAAGAATAGGGTAAATTATTTTGAAAAATGCTTCTTCCTATCTATCTATCTCTTTATATATGTGTGTGTTTTTTCTTTCTTTGTATTAATGTACAAAAGAGAAGAAAAATGATTTTCCTATAATAAAACTTAATAATCCGAGTCAAGTTTGATTTAAGCTCAGAATGCTGATATCTTGAGAAAATATTCAATAAGTTACAAAAGTAAACAGTTTTCAGACAGTTTATTTCTGCATTTATTTTTTTAAATAATAGCTTTTTATTTTTAAAATATATGCAAAGATAGTTTTCAACATTCACTCCTGCAAAACCTTGTGTTCTAAATGTTTCTCCCTCCCTCCCTCCACCTTCTACCCTAAACAGCAAGTAATCCACTATATATTAAACAGGTACAATTCTTCTATACATATTCTTACATTTATCATGCTGCATAATAAAAATCAGATCAAAAAGGAAAAAAAGAGGAAAAAAAGCAACCAAACAGTAATAAAAAAGGTGAAAATACTATGTTATGATAGACATTCAGTCGCCATAGTTCGCTTTCTGGATGCAAATGGCACAAGTCTATTGGAATTGGCTTGAATCACCTCATTAGTGAAAAGAGCCACATCCATCCCAATTGATCATCACATAATGTTGTTGTTGCTGTGTACAATGTTCTCCTGATTCTACCCACTTCACTTCAGCATCAGCTTCTTCAAACCTTTTTGAAATCACCCTGCTGATGTCTCTTATAGAACAATAATATTCCATGACATTCATTATATCATAACTTATTCAGCCATTCTCCAACAGAAGGGTATCTACCCATTTTCCAGTTCTTTTGCCACTACAAAAAGGGCTGCTACAAACAGTTTTGAACATATGGGTCCTTTTCCCCTTTTTATGATCTCTTTGGGATATAAGCCCAGTAGAGACACTGGATCAAAGAGTATGCACAGTTTGTAGTTCCAAATTGCTCTTCGGAATGGTTGGATCAGTTCACAGTTCTACCAACAACGTATCAGTGTCCCATTTTCCCACATATACTCCAACAATTATCAATAGCTTTTCCTGTCATCTTAGCCAGTCTGAGAGGTAGTGGTACTTCAGAGTTGTCCTAATTTGCATTTGTCTGATCAGTGGTGATTTTGAGCATTTTTTTCATATGATTAGAAATAGTTTTAATTTCTTTACCTGAAAATTGTTCATATCCTTTGGCCATTTATCAATTGGAGAATGTTTTATATTCTTATAAATTTGAGTCAATTCTCTATATATTTTAGAAATGAGGCCTTTATCAGAACCCTTGGATGTAAAAATCCCACCCCCCAGTCTTCTACTTCCCTTCTAATCTTGTCTGCATTTGGTTTTATTTATACAAAACCTTTTAATTTAATATAATCAAAATTGTCCCTTTTGCATTTTATACTATATCTTAGTTCTTCTTTGGGCATAAAATCCTTCCTTCTCCACAGATCTGAGAGGTAGACTACCCTTTGTTTTTCTGATTTGCTTGAAGGAGCACCCTTTATGTCTAAATCATGAACCCATTTTGACCTTATCTTGATAGATGGTGTTAGATCTTGATCAATGCCTAGTTTCTGACTTACTATTTTCCAATTTTTCCAGCAATTTTTGTTGGATGCACTGTTTTACAGGTTAATAAGAAACTCAGAGGTTTTGACTTCCACTGTATCATCAGTATGATGAATGATGGTTTAAGTTCATGCAATGTATGGCTTTAGGCAAGTCACATGATCACTCTTCAGTTTCTGTTCCTTATTTCCAAAATGAAGTGATTAGACAAAATTATACATCCGTACGTTTGTGACTGCTTTCCCCTACACTCATCTGGGTCATGTCCCCAGAAGATGGCTGACAACTGCTCCCCTGAAGACAAAAGTCTTCATCCTGAAAGAGCTTACAGCCTACTGAGTGGATACAACCCATACTCACATGACTAAAAATGAGATAATTCAAGAATAGAAAGAGCCCTAGCAAAGTAGCAATATGGAGCAGATCAAGGAGAGTTTACCATAAAAAGGCTCAAGGTAAAAAGATTTTACAGAGTAGGATCAAATAATTGATTTGACTTTAATTCCACCTTTAGTGATACTTGTAGAAAAGAGTATTGTCTTATTTAGGAGAATTCATTTGTGCTAAAAAAAATCCAAAACAAACTTTCAGATGAGATGCCTCAGGGATAAAAGCATCCTATCCATCATCAAATGATAGATTAAATAGTGACAAAATGAAAATATTGCAGCCAACAACAAATGGTTCATGGTTGACTACTCCTAGAGCTTGACAGCTAATTCATAAGATAGAAGTTATTTTTATGCAATAAAACTATGGCTAAATTAGGCTGCACGAGGCTCAATGAGAAGTGAAAGAAGGAAGTGTTTTTCCTTCTTTTGCCTTATTGCCTTGAAACTTATTGATAGTTTTTGTTTTTACAAACCCTGAATTCCCCCCACCCTGGGTCTTTTTTCTTCCCTAAGAGAACCATTTTATATTTCAAAAAATACCTTTAAGATGAGGCAGCTAGGTGGCACAGCGGATAGAGCACCAGCCCTGAAGTCAGGAGGACCTGAGTTCAAATCTGGTCTCAGACACTTAACATTCCCTAGCTGTGTGGCCCTGGGCAAGTCACTTAACCCCAATTGCCTCAGCAAAAAAAAATACCTTTAAGAAAAGAAAAAAAATCAGCAAAACCAGTCTATGCATTGTGAGGGGGAGTGGAAATCTGACATTCGATTCCATATTTCTTTCCTTGGACCTCCACTTGTGCAGAGCAGAGAGGAAGAAGGATTTTCATAGCTTTTCTTTGGGGTCAAGCTTATATTTTATTATTTTATAACATTCATTTAAGTCTTTTTGTGGTCATAATCATTTTATGTATTGTTTTCTTGGCTCTACTTCATTTTACATAAATTCATGTCTTTCCATACTTCTCTGTATTCATTATTATATATGTTATATGTATATATGTACATATATATATATATATATAATTCAGTATTATGGCACAATGATATTATGTTAAATTCATGTAATTTATTTAGTTTTTTCCCAATCTGTGGGCATCTATTTTGTTTTCTGTTCTTTGATAACATAGAAAGTTCTGTTACAAGGACTTTGGTGTATAGGGCCTTTTTTTGTCATATCCCTGGGATATGTGGGATTTCTGCGTCAGAAGTGGACATTTCAGCTTCTTTTTTACATAATATCAAATTGCTTTCTAAAACTGGCTCTACCATTCACAATTTTCTCAACAATTCTTAAGTGCCCTTATCTTTCCATAATCCCTCCAAAGTGAACTATCCCCATCTGTTAACATTGTCAATTTGCTGCTTGTGAGGTGAAAGAAACCTCAGTCATGTTTTGTCTCACATTTCTCTTAGTAATTTGAAACCTTCTTTCATAGGGTTAAGAATTTGCTATTCTTTTGAGAAATATTTTCTCCTATGTCTTAATCGTTGTTTATTGTTGAACTCTTTTCTTAGAAAATTTCTACTCCTGATTATTATGATTATTTTGACTTATCTCAATTCATTGCCAGAATTTATCTTGAAACCATTCTTGAATTTACTAATGTATGAGGCCCATAGTATATGTGAAGCACATGTAAGTGTATCTCCTGGCTAAAGAAGTATAAGTTATTGCTTAGTTTTTGGATATGTATGGAATAAAACAGATTGGCATTTGTAGAAACACTGCTTTATATGTTTATCAGATTCGTTTTCTCCCAGTTTTACAAGTCTTTCTTCTTCCCTCTGTTTTTATGGCATTGTGTCTTGATTGAGGACTCAAAGGATGCTCCTAGGGCCCCCTGCCTTGCCTGTGTGGCTGCCATTTTGGTTGGCTCCATCAGATCATTTACAGCAGCTATTAATTTTTCCGATGATCTGTGATCCCACTGTTGTGGATGCTCTCCTCAGTGGTACAGAGCGCCCTGATTCCTGCCTATTCTGTGTGACTTCCCCCCTTGGATCCCTACGAATTCTCTACAAGCTGTGACCTTCCTTTAATATTTTGATATTGTGTGGATTCATACCAGTGCAACTTGGAACTCTCCATCAGTTATCACTTCTTCTCAGGCTATAACCAGACTCCCTTTTTATCTTCTGACATATGTTCTTTGATGATCTTTTCTATGAGTATCTGATGTAACTCCTCATTAGATGTAATTTCTCATTAACAAATTGTTACTATCTGCTTACCTTTACTATGTGTCTCTACAATGCCTTTAAGCTAATCCTTAATTTTTATTCTTTGGAGACTAGAATATTTAATTATTTATGTACCATATCACTGGAAGAAGAAATAAAAACCTCAGAAATGAAGCTATGTCTCCAAATGTTTTCTTTTAAAATCACTTTATTAATTTATTGATCAAATATGTAAGCATTTAATAAGTAATTCTCATACATCAAGAATCATTTTGATCACTGGAGATACAAATAGAAAATGAAACATTTCCTGCCCTTAAGGATCTCTTATTCTAGTGGAGGGACATGACAGACACACATATTGTCGTGTACTAAAAAAAAAAATAAATTTTTGGAGGGAATCGTTAGTAGAAGAAAATAAGGACAATGTGTGTTTATCTATATGTGTGTGTCTATATATATATATATATAGACACACACAAATGTATTATATAGATAGATAGATATAGGTATGTGTATCTATCTTATATATCACCACATAAAACCACATGCATATGTGTATTACATATATATATAGGTATGTATATCTATATCTATATATCTTATAAATCACCATATGAAACCACATGTATGCATATATTATAGATATAGGTATGTATTTCTATATATATCTTATATATAACTGCATAAACCTGTCATCACTGATATCATGAATAGCACTACATATGGTTAAATTTGGAACCTTAAGGAAGTGAGCCAAAGCTGTAGCTCTGGGAACAAAATTAATGGACAAAGAAACATGAAGCTTTTACAGAACTGGGTTGATGGAGTAGTTATGATAGACCAAGAAAACAGAGACAAGGGGATCCTGTAGCTTCTAAGCTTGAGTTCAAAGGTAGTTTTTACCAATAATGGTGAAAGGAGATTCAAGAGCCATTTTAAAAGGGATATAATGGCATTAGGTTCAGTCCCATTGTTTTTAGTGACAATGACAGGAGACATGCAAGGCCAGTATTTGGAGAATGGAATTTTACATCTAGAAATTGTATGCTCATACATTATAACTAAAAATGTGGGGAGGGGATCGGTCTAATTCTTGTCAGCTTCAGTCAGTGAGTCTCCTAAGTTAGGTATCAGATGGGGTCCATTGCTGCCTTGGAAAGCTTTTTACAAGCTAGCTTTCTGGACAATGAGTCATTTTTTCTTTGGCTGAGAGGTTCTATTGAAAAATAGAGCTCTTAGTGAATTAGGTTTAGAGATTCAGTAATGATCCAAGTGAACTTTTTGATGGTCAGTTTTTGCTGCTTTTCTTTGGGGATTGGAATACAGCCTGGGGGTTAAAAGGTTCAGGAAAAGACATCCAGATCATTGGAGAGATTATGCTTGGGGAAATTATACAAGGTTACATTCTGTGAATGGCACAGAATAAGAATGGAGAACTAGGTTGTGTTCTGCTCTGGGAGAGGGATAGCCACACAGAAGAGATATTGGGGGGAATATCAATATTCCAAAGTTAATGTCAAATGAAGTGAGTTTTGTCCCCTGGGAGGCAATTTCCTTCCATAATCTAGAGGAAATGTGAGACTGATACAAAGAAAAGATAGTGAGGTTTAATGATACAATCTTAGGCATGGATCCCAGAAGACCTAGATGGATTCAGACCTTGCTTTTGATTGTTGTGTGTGATTCTGGACAAGTCAGTGGACTTCTCTGAACTTTTAGTTGCCTCATCTGTAGAATGTGAAAAGTAAAGGAAATAGATGGGACAGGGTATAGAGCACTAAACCTACAGTCAAGAAGACTCATTTCCCGAATTCAAATCTGGCATCAGACACTTATTAGCTGAATGATCCAGAGCAAGTCAGTTCATCCTGTTTGTCTCAGTTTCCTCATCTGTAAAAATGAGCTGGAGAAGGAAATGGCAAGACACTCCAGTGTCTTTGCCAAGAAAACCCCAGGTACGATCTTGAAGACTTAGAAACAATCAAAAAGGAAAAAAAATTAATAGATTATCTTTCTATATAAATTATAAATTCTTTGAGAGTAGAGATTTTTTTATTTATGTTCATACAACCAGCTCCTGGCATAGCGTAGGTGCTTAATAAGTGAATAGATAAATATGAAAAGCATTTGCAAACTTTAATATCCCATCTCCTCTCCAGCACCATATTATTGGCCAAAAGTTGGAGAAGTCTTATTATCTTTGTTTATCATGGAAAGTAGCCCTCCATAAACACCAAGGGTGGATAAATGACTTTTGATCTGTTCAACCTTTATTCAAGTCATCTTCGCAGAGAGCTTAAGAATGAAACCTGGCTGATTGAGGGCTAGGGGAAATTGAGCTAATTAATTAATTTGGAGTTCAATGGGAGAACTGATAGCTAGCTTGGTGACCAGGTATTTTCACCAGGTTTGTGGGATGCTTCAACAATGCTGAGCCAGTGAGAGTTATATAATCGAAGAATTAATCATCTTTTAACTCCCAGGTCCACAAGGGAGTGTGGCAGTTTCCTAAGTAAGTCACAAACCAGTGTGAACCCAAGAACCCTCACTTTAATGTGGAGATTGGTAATGTCTTTCCCTTTAAGTTTCCTTGTCCTTTGTGATGCACTCTGTAATACTGCCCCTGTCCAAGGTAGTTTAAAAACATCAGAGATTTTTTTCCTTCAGGAGCACTACTAGGTGCCAGACCTTTTTGGGTCTACCATGATGACTTCAAGTAGCAGAAAAGGTCTTCTTGTACTCTGTTAAAAGATAAGAGTCCAAAGGTGATTCCAGAAGGAAATCAGAGAGCTCTGAAGAGTAGACATCTGCCAATGATGACTTTAAAACTAAATTCTGAGTCCCCTTTCTTTACTTACCGTATGTTTTGTTGGTAATAATATTAGTTTCCAATTGGTTAGGTAATTTTGAAAGGATTCTTTTTTTTTAGGATGAGAGGATTGTCTTTAAAGAGTTGTGTGGGACCTAAGAATGGATCTAATCTAACTCTGAATACAGATCCTGGCTTGAGAGAATAACATAATGCTGATGATAATTCGTGTTGCCACGGTACCTCTCTCACTTGACCTACAGCTTTGTGAGACAAAACACTCTTTCCATGTCCATTTGTTCAGAAAGGGACTTGGGCTTAGAGAAGTAAAGTGACTTGCCTGGATCCTACAGCTAGTAAGGGTTTGAGGCAGGATTCACACTGAGCTCATCCTAAATCCGCATCCAGCTGCTAACTGCCTCCATCACCTCCCTGCTTCATTTCAGGGGGAGATCAGGAGCAGGAGCCAGTTGGCCATGGGAATGGAATGGAGTTTAGACCTTCTAACAAGGTCCTGACATCATCCAGGGATGGGAAGGTCTTCTTAAGTGCTCTTTGGGCATCTTCCACGTTGTGGGAGGTGACACAGAATGACAAGAGGGCATCTGGACTGACAGAGGAGCTAGATTTAAACTTTGGCTCCCTTTGGGCAGTTTCCAGTATCTCAATGGGCCTCAGTCCTCTCACCTGTAAATAGAATGGATAGCTAAGGCCAGATGGCCCACAATCTCTTGTCACTGAACCCAGTTACCTCTTTGCCAGAGGAATTCACAGAATGTTCTCTCCATTCCCTAAAGGCAAACTTGAGATCCAAGGCCTGAGGTCATTGCTCATTTTCTCTCCTTTGATTCTTTTTTTCCATTAGTCCTAAAAGTGAAATCTACTTAATTTATGTCCTGTCTTATTTTTCTTGGAAAAAAGTAAAACTCATTCCCTTCCTCTACCTTTTCCTTGTTCCCGGTATCCCTCTTCTATGTCTTTTTATGTTTTGTCTATTCTATCCTTTCGCACCACTGGTTCACTGACCCCAACTGTACAGTCAACAGGGGTACTGATATTGAGTTTGGAACTGGAAAAGTCTCTTACAAAAGAGGAAGGGGCCTAAATAAGAGGTAGATGAGAAGTCAAGCTTAAGTAATTTATTTTTGCATTAAATGCTTCCATCAAAGTGTGGCTTTGGGGATGTAAAGGTCAACAAAAAAAATCACTGTTCTCAAGTAAATTATCTCTATTGCCATGGACACAAAAATGGCACAAAGTCACATAATTTTGGAGTTGGGCAGGACCTCAGCTGCCATCTTGTCTAGTCTTCACAAAGAAAAAGAATCCCCAACACAATATATCAGATGGTAAGGGGTCCTCCTTTGTTTCAAGACCTCCAGTGAAGGAGAGCCCCCACCTCCTGAGATGGCCCACTGCACTTTGGGACACTTCACATGGAAGTCTCCTTCACCATCCAGCCCAAGAGTGTCTCTTTGAAACTTTCTCCCATTGTTCCTACGGGCATCCTCCGGGAAAAGTCAAATTTCTCCCTCCACCTGTCAACCTGTCAGTATTTGGAGATAATTGTCACAGAGTCCTCTTGAAAAGTCTCTTCTGCAGGGTAAACATCCCCAGTTACTTCAACCTATTTTCATATGTCATAAAGCTGCATCTCCCATCCAGGTCACCCTCTGCTGAATGCTTTTTATGTCTTTCCTAAAATACGATGCCCACCCAAACACATAATAAGAGTGATGATTTATCCTTGGCTGAGATGTTTTTCCTCCTCACTTGTACTTCTTGGAATCCCTGGGTTCGTTCCCTCAAGTCTCAGTTCAACTCACAGTTCTTCATGAAGCTTTTCTGGCCCCCCTCCTCCAACAGTCTAGGGTTGCCCCCTTGTAAAGTTATCTTTAATCTACTTTATATTTAGAATAGACCCATAGAAAATGTATACTGTCTTCTCCAATAAAAATGTGTGCTACCTGGGACCAGAACCTTTCATTTTTAACTTTGTAGCCCAGCATTTAAGAACATTGCCCAGAATATATCAATTATTTCATAAATGGCTGCTGACTGCTGGCTTGAGAACTGGAAAACGTCTGATTTCCTTGGAAATTATTTCCTATGAGTTAATCTCAGAGTCATGACTGATTTCTCCTTTCCCATCAGCAATCAGCCTTGGAAAATCTGGATGCTTGGCCAGTCCATCCCCAAATCCCCCCTATTCCTATAATTTCTCATTGCTGGTAATACTGTGAAGCTTCCTAAGGGAAGGTGGGCAGCACTGCTGCTTCAAGCTCTAGCCCTGGGCTTTGGCCTTCAAATCCCTTCCTCTCCCCATTACCCTAGTTGTTTTTGGTACTCCTTGGATTATAGTGCAGATCTGTGTTAAGTCCCATAATACCACAGCAGTAGCCATAAAAATGCAGACTAGTTAAACACACACACACACACACACACACACACACACACACACAGATTCCTCTGATTTTCTTCAGTCCTGATTATGTTAAACCTCTATGCAAATGGAACGTGGGGGTTTCTCAGTGGGAGCTGATGGCTGCAGCCAGAGAAGAGAGCCTGGCAAGTGGAGGATTAGAGAGCTGAAGCTGTCTTTGAAAGAGGTAATGATGCTCATTATGGGAGGGGAGGGCCAGGGCCTGTTTGAGGAGGCAGGAAGCCAGCTTCTCAGCAAATAAACTGTGGGGGTTATGGCAGAATTTCTTCCTCAGAGAGGAATGGTGTGTTATTGAATAAGCCAGCAGGATAGAAAGGCTCTGGCTTTTTGTAACAAGTTGGGAAAGTTTGTTTTTAAGGGAAAAAAAGAAGCAGCTTGCCCAGTAATCTGAAAAGTAATGGGAGAAAAAGGAAAATTGTACAAATATCCCAGAGATGCCATTCGTTGCTGATTCCCCATCCCCTTCACCCCCAATCAAATTGGGAACTGTGATGACTCTCTTCTTGACAAGAACAAAAGCTTAAGCACATGTCCTTTAGCTGGAGTTTGGGTGTTACAGAGCAATTACTAATCTATAACAGTGCAAAAGCCTTTGATTTGGCTTTGCTAATGGATTAACCAATCTTAATTCATTGAGCATTTATTATTTACATGACTTTAGTTTACAGACTTTAGTTAACGGACCTGGAAGTGACCTCAGATCTCACTGAATCCAGACTCTGGATTTTATAGATGGGGAAACTGAGGTCCAGAGAAAGGAACTGACTTGATTGCATTAGACTTTATAAATTAGCACTCATCAGCAAGGTACTGAAATCAATAACTGGAATTTGAGTCTAACAATATTAAAGGATTGGAGAAAACATTGTTGGCAATGTATTTTCATGAACTCCACAGAGGTAAAAATTAATTTTAGGTCAGTGAGTCTATGAATCATCAAATGGACAAATATTTATTAAGTACTCATCATTTTTTAGCACTATGGCTGTGCCTTGGGGATAAAAGACTAAAGAGAAACTACCTATCTTCAAGGAGCTTATATTTTATTATGATAATGGCTCCATATATAAGGATATACAGGTAGAATAGAATTTTTGGAGGGAGGCTACTCACAGTTAACAATGGTTTCCCATAGAAGGTGTCACTTAAGCAGGAAATAAAACTTTTTTAATAGGAAAAGGAGAGGAAGGCAGACATTGCAGGCATGGAGGCAGAAATGAAATCATATGTACAATGAATAGGAAGGTTGGTTCTTCTGATTGTGGGGAGGGGAATAATGCACAATGGATCTGAAAGGCAGAGCTTTAAATGCTAAATAGATGAGTTTATAAAGAATTAAAAGATTGTTTTAGCTCAGCACCTTCTCCATTTAGTTCCCTGGGCATTGCTTTTCCTTTTGTCAGGTTGTTTTTATTTAGTCATTTCAGTAATGCCTGACTCACTGTGACCCCATTTATTTTCTGGGTACTGGAGTCAATTACCATTTCCTTCTCTGGATCATTTTACAGATGAGGAAACTGAGGCAGACAGGGTTAAGGGACTTACTGGGAATTACATAGGTAGTAAGTGTCTGAGGCCAGATTTGAACTCTGACACAAGATCCAGCACTCTGTCCACTGTGCTACCTTTAATAGGCATGTAGTCATCAAAAAGTAATAATAGGGGAATCATTTTTGAATATTACTTTTTTACTGGTTTCCTTCAAAGTACAGATCAGTATCACCTCTTACTGTCCATGATTCTGCTCTCCCAGAAATTAATTTGTATCTCCTAATCTCTATAGGTATTGTCTCTTCTCACCCCATCTATTAATATAGAATGCAAATTCTAAGAAGACTGAGACTGCTTGGCTTTGGTCTTTGTATCACCAGTGTCCAATAAGTGATTGATGACCTGAATTAATTACAATAAGTACTTGTGGCTGACTCATGAATCCCTCCTTCCTGGACTCTAATGTTTAGATCTTCAGTGACAAAGTCTGACCACTCTATTGACAAATTTAAGAAACTCCCTGTCTTTAAATTTGATAGTTAATTCAGTTTTCCGTTGCCTTTCTTTTCAACTCTGAGTCCTTAGGATTTAGTCAAGTGCTTGCCAGTAGTTGGATATGAATTATGTTTCTTTTCCAGAAGTTGCCTTGCTTTTCATCCCCAGGAGAGTTCTTAGGGTAGCCCAGATCACAAATCACAGAGAACCCTGATGATGAGGTGAGCAGGAATGCATTTGACAGGCAAGGGCTTCTCAGGTCATTTAAGATTTTTCTGATGAAAACTTCATTACATATTCTTAGTCTGGTATTTAGAAAAAAATACTATTATAAAAAAGGTCTCTTGGATAAATAATGATCTTCATAATATCTAGAAAAAAGAGGCAAATAGTTTTGCAGAAAATTTCACAGTATACAATCTTTATTCTTTTTGTCAGTAGATATCCTTTGCACATCTCAAGACATTTTATTATCTTAGAGACATAGAAGATATTGTGGAAAATCTGGTTAGCTTTTCGTTGAAAAAGCATGATGCTTTGGGGAAAAATTATTATATGAGGGCCATGAGCTAAGCAAGAATCAGTTTGGCCACTAAATTATGGTGTGAAGTCAGGTAAATATCTAAGTTTCTATCAGATGAAGAATTTGTATGAGTTAATCCCTAAGGAGTCTTCTGACACTATATACTTTGATTTTAGTGACTATTTTAATCATTCGGAATAAGAGTTTATTCTGACAATAGTGACATTTACTAATGGAACAGAATTTAAAGTTTTGTTGTCTCTCTCTGTGTATATATGTATATATATATGTATATATATACATATATATGTACATAAAATATGTATATGTTTGGGAATTGGATAAGCCCCTGGCCTTTCTTAACATTTCCAATACTTGGCACAGTACTTGACATATAGTAGATGCTTTATAAATACTTGTTAACTTGATTTTTACTACCCATGTGACCTTAGGTCTCCCTACCTTTCCTTTTTTTCCTTAACTAATTCATGAGGAAGACAGATGCTCTAATTTCTAAATTCTCTTCTATATGAATACTTCTCACTGGCTATATTTGATGTGTTAAATTCAAAAATAAAATTTATTCACAAAATAATTACAAATCAATTGATTGAGTGAACTTTAATGGAAGTCTTAAATATTTTTTTCTTAAAGAACCTAAGTATCTTTCAATTTGGGCCCATTTATGAGGAGTAGGTAAGCTCTGAACATGGAATCCAGAAAACTGAGATCTGATTCTGCTCTAAGACATCTTTTCTATGAATATCAAGCAAATCACTCATCTCTCTGTGATTTAGTTTTCTCATTGGTTAAAAAGAAAAGGGTGGAAGAAGTGACTATTAGGGTCACTTCTAATTTTAGATGGAGGGTCCTCTGATTTTATGAGTTCTTTTCTTCTAAGACCTTATACACCATGGATCTGGGATCCCATGGTTCTCTAACACTAAGTTAGGCAGATACTTCTTTGGTCCTAGGGGACTTCTTATTATTAACTCTTCTCCTAAGCTCTCACCAGGAGCCAGTTTTTTGGATACTTGACCTTTCTCATTTTCATGAACTTCCAAAAACCTAGAGGAAGCCTGGATCCGAAGAAAGTCTTTCCAATGTTCATGTGTGCATTGATGTGGTGAGCCATCATTTAGAACTGAAAGGGACCCAAGAGGGCAGGGTCTTAGCTTCCTCTGACTAGGGCTTTGAGTCTCTGCTTTAACATCTCTTGTCAGTGATCCTGTAACCTCTCAGTGGTTGCTATCTTCTGAGATCACTAATTCAATTTCCAATCAGTTTTAGTTTGGTAAATTCAGTTCAGTTCTACAGTTATTAAGGGCTCATTTTGTAAGGTCCTTGATAAAGTTCATCTTTTGCCTCTTTTTATAGTCCCAGCATTTAGTACATTCCCTGGCACATAGTAAGCACTTAAATGTTCATCAGTTATTGAATTGTTGATATGTCAGGTTCAGTTCAAAAGGCTATAAATACAAAGCCAGACCCTGTCTCCAAGGAGTTTATAATCCAGTAATAATAATCATCAACGATCATTTAAGGACCTACTATGTGCCCACTCAGGGAATGCTGCATTCAATTGTCCAGAGCACTCTGATAATCTAGAACATGAAGATGAAGATTAATTGAAATGATAAGAGAATTAGTATTGAAAAAGAAGATGATCTGGGGACCTAAGTGGGATGGGAGGGTAAGTAGGAGAGATAATTGTCTTTGAATATTCAAAGGGCTTTCATAGTAAGAACAATTTGATTTGTGACTCTAGTGAGCAGAACTGGGACCGATGGGTCAAAGTAACAAAGATGCAGATCGTGGCTCATTATAAAAAGGAACTTTTGGTAACCCAGAGTTCATCAAGTTATTTGCTTGTCCTAAAGCTGACTAGCTCAGAGTACAATGGATTATGTTGCTTTCCTTGGGCTGATACATGGGAAAGCCTAGATTAGGTAATATTTCATTGCATGTTTTTCTCTGAGCATCAGATTTTCATATGTTATTATCTGTATTCTCTCTATCTACTTCAAAAAGACAAGTTTCCTCTCCTTGGAGAAATAATAATAGTGATAATAATTGACATAATAATAGATAGAATTTCTATAGTACAGTAAGGATAATAAAGTACTTTTTAGTTGATCTTCAGAAACACTTTGGGAGGTAGGTGCTGTTTTATCCCCATTTTACAGAATTTGAAACCAGGTTTCTAAAACAGAGATTAGCTTAGAATTAGATCTTTTTAGATGAAAGCTTTCTTAAGCACAGAGGGGATATCATTTTCCACCTCTGTATCCTTTAACCCAAGACTAAATTTATGGTAGGCGTTTTTTAAATGGTAAATTGAAATTCTAAAAAGGCAGATTTTTGGTTTCCCATGATGAATAGCTGCCTAGCAACTTGAGCTGTCCAAAAATGGAATGATTCATTCTCCTTTCCAGGTAGTCTGACCTCTCTTGCCTATGTCTCCACCTTCCACCTACATAGGCTATACTCCATGCTTAGAATGCCCTCCCTCTTCACCCCCACCTTGTAAAATCCAGCTCTATTCAAACCACAAACCAGATTCTACTTCCTAAATTAGACCTTTCCTTCTCCCTTTCTCTACCCCAGTTGTGGGATCTTTCTCCTTCTTGAAATTATTTTGTATATATTTTTGTTTAATTATCTCTGTATATACTATAAAATTCTCCACACAAGTAGAATGTAATTTCTGGGTAGTAAGGACTTTCTCATCTTTATCTTTATATCTTCAGTACCTAGAAGCTTGGCTAGAACAGAATAGGTGTTTAAATTCTTATTGAATTGAACTGTAAGTTCACTGGCAGGCAACATGTGCCTGACCATCTGTCAGGGAGCTTTTAGAAGGAGCTTTTGATTTGAGAATGTCTTGGGTATGTCAATCAATGAAGTCCTGTCCAGATCTTTTTTTTTTTCTTCTCAATAGTATTTTATTTTCCAAATACATGTAAAGATGATCTTGAACATTCATTTTTATAAGATTTTCAATTCCAATTTTTTTCTTCTTCCCTCCTTTACTTCCCCCTCCCTAAGATAGTAAGCAATATGATTTAGATTACTCATGTACAACTTTTTAAAGCATATTTCCATATTTGTCATATTGAGCAAGAAAAATTAGACCAAAAGGGGAAAAAGTCACAAAAATAAAAACAAACAAACAAACAAACAACAACAACAAGGTGAAAGTACCTTGCTTTGATCCATATTCTGTCTCCATAGTTCCATCTCTGGATGTGGATAGCATTTTCTATCCCAAGTCTATTGAAATTGTTTTGGATCACTACATTGCCAAGAAGAGCTAAGTTTATCATAGTGATTATTACATAATCTTGGGTACAAAGTTCTCCTGGTTCTGCTCATTTCACTCAACCTCAATTTGTATAAGTCTTACCAGGTTTTTCTGAAATCAGCCTGCTCATCATTTCTTATAGAATAATAATATTCCATATGGCATAACATTATTCAGTCATTTCACAATTGAGGGGCATCCAAAATTCCTTACCATCACAAAAACTCTGCTACAAACATTTTTGCACATGTGGATTATTTTCCCTCTTTTATTAGCTCTTTGTGATACAGACTCAATAGTGACACTGCTAGATCAAAGAGTATGCACATTTTCATAATCCATTAGGTATAGTTCCAAATTGCTCTACAGAATGGCTGGATCAATTCACAACTCTGTTTCCCAGTTTTCCCACATTTCTCCCAACATTTATCATGATTTTTTCCTATCATCTTAGCCAATCAGATAGGTGTGAAGTGGTACTTCAGAGTTGTCTTAATTTGCATTTCCCCAAACAGGAATGATTTAAAGCATTTTTTTTTTCAAATGACTACAAATGGTTTTAATGTCTTCATCTGAAAATTGTCTATTTATCTCCTTTGACCATTTCTCAGTTGGGGAATGACTTGTATTTTTACAAAATTGACTCTGTTCTCTCTATATTTTAGGCCTTTATCAGAAAATTGTTTCTCAGCTGTTTCCTTTCTAATCTTGGTTGCATTGATTTTGTTTGTACAAAAGCCTTTTAATTTAATGCAATCAAAATTACCTCTTTTGTATTTCATAATATTCTCTATTCTTCTTTGGAATTCAGGCAGAAGGAATGGCTGGGTATATTGTGAGAATCAGAGAAAAAGGTAGGACCCATTTACTAGTTAAGATAGGTTGGGACTTTGTTGTTCAGTAATTTTCAGTCATGCTGGACTCTTTGTGAGTCCATTTGGGGGATTTTTGGCAAAGATACTGGGGTGATTTACTGTTTCCTTTCCCAGACCATTTTACAAATCAGAAAACTGAGGCAAACAGGGTTAAGTGTCTTGTCTAGGATGACAGTCCTGGGGCCAGTGTCTGGAGCCAGATTTAAATTCAGGAACATGAGTTTTCCTGACTTGAAATTCAGCACACTATTCACTGTGTCACGTGGTTGCCCAATAGTTTCCATACCATGGGACAATGGGATATAAGAAGGGAAAGATAGACTACAAACACAGAAGGCAATCTCTTCATTTGAGTAGAATATGATAACTTGACTGCAGCAGTCTGTTCTATCTCTCCATATATGTGTATTATATATATGTATATATACACATGTATATGAATGCACATATATACATACACACATACATCTGTATAAGCTCTATGCTTTCTCTAGAGTAGAGAACTCCAAATGTGGGAGTTTCCCTCTGACATAGCAGATTAATCCCAAGAAGGTCCTGGTATCTCAGAGGGTTCAAATCATTTGCCCGGAGTTTCATTGTTAGTGGATATGAGAGCCATGGTTTTGAACACAGGTCTTCATCAGTCATTATGCTCTGTCCCTTATGGCCTCCTGCATCCTGCATAGATCAGAGACAAAACAGAAAGCCAAGGGGTACATCAGCCCTATTTCCAGGCAAAGTCCACCTTGAACATCTAGGGTGACTCCCACGAATTGTCTCTGAGGAAGAGAGAGCATTTCAACCAAAAGGTTTATGCAAGGTAACCCCTGGTGGAACTATGTGGTTGAGTAATGGGTCCAAAATAGCAAACTATTCTGGGGAAGAACATATGTTCTTTACCAAATAAAATGAGTGTTCAGAGGAGGAAGCGTACAGCGTGTTTCAATCCCAGTTAGAAAGGCTGTGGTGAGCTGCAGCCTTGGACCGCTTGGGGCTCCAAGCCCGGCACCTCCCATTGGGGACCAGCAGAATGAGGTGAAGGCTTTCTGTCGAGTTACTTTATACGGTCAACTCTCATCTGTTCAGTCTGCTCACGTGGCCAAGAATAGGAGCCCAGACGAGCCAAGGAACAGACCCTGCAAACACTGTATTTGCTTCGACATATGTGTCTACTCATACATCCATGGAGCTGCTGAATCATTCATTCACTTGTTCTAGCAGCAGCCATTCACGCTAACTCCCCAACAATGCATAGGGGGCCTGGGATTTAAAGGGATGGAGGCCCCACGGAGCTCAGGGGCTTATCATTTAATGAGTCAAAAGCAAATAAAGAAGCAACTGTGAGTCATGGGAGAGGGAGGCCAGAATACAAGGACACAGGAAGGATTGAAGCAGAACACTTTTCCAGAGGGAGGAGAGTTGGTCTTGAAGGATGAAAGAATCCCTACTTCTTTGGAGCAAGGCCCATGCAAAAAGAGCATCTGTCAGGTTATTTGGGGACAAACCCTGGGGCATTTGATGAGATGAGCCTGATGACTTGATCTTCAGTTTTTAAGAGACAGATGAGCTGATAGAATGGGAGGAGATATGGGCCTGGAGACAGGAGAAATCTAGATTTGTGCAAATAGACCCCAAGTGGAGCCATCAGTGAGTTGACACTAACTTGGTGAGAGGATCTCCAATGGAACGTTTCATTGATATGTTCTTGTCCCTGGGCTGTTGGACCTCTTTAATCAGTGGCAAGGATGAAGGCATGAGTCGATTGCCTGTCAAGTTTGTAAATGACAGCAAATTCACATGAATAACTAATACAGTGGATATTAGAATCAGGGACATCACATTGAAGATCTTTCTATTTCTAAGATGCAACGTAACAGGAATAAAGTTAAATAAAAGCTTAGATTTGGATATAAAAATCAATTTTGCAAGTAAGAGATAGGAGAAGGTGTAAGTACTTCAACTGAAAAAGATCTGTAGATTTTAGTGGACCAAAAAAAGAGCCAATTTAAAGTGAAACCAAATGACAAGGAATATGGTGTTTAGCACTGGGGAAGAAATAGTCCCTGGTTTAGCCACATATGGAGTGTTGTGCTCTCTTCTGAGTTCCATATTTTTAAAAAAGAGCATTTATAAACTAGAAAACTTTCAACGTAGGGTGACCAATATGGTAATCTGGGATCAAGCCATGTGAAGATCAGTTAGGGAAATTAAGCTGATTCATTTGAGGGGGGAAAAGATGCAGTCCAGGATATAACAATACAAGTCTACTGATTGTTCTTTCATCCCCTGCCTCCCCGTCTTTGCTCTGATTGCCCCCATATCTAGAATGCTCTCCCTTTGCACTTTTACTTGGTAGTTTTTGCATCAGGTATCCCACCTTCTGTAGGAGTTCCTTCCCAGGATCTCCCACTCCTAGGGCCTTCCTCTGATCCTACCTCATCTCTACCCTGTATATACTTAGTTACTTTAGAATGTGAGCTCCTTGAGGTCAGGATCTGTTTTTTCCTTATCATAGTACTTGGGCTATCTAAGTGCTTAAACATGCTTATTGACTTTCTTTTAAGAACTGGGGCAGGATTAATGCTTTTAAAAGTCTGAAGGTTTGTCCCATGGAAGAGGGATTTAAATTTCTCTGTTAGTCCCCAGGGGCAGAGTTAGACTTTTGGCTGATGGGGTGAAGAGGCAGATTGGAGATTTTTATAAGGAAAATTTCCCAGTTACTGGAGCTATCCAAATGTGAAATTGTTGCTTTAGAAATCAGTGGATTCCTTATTACTAGAGATTTTCATGTGCAGGCAAAATGATAAAATGATGGTGGCTTAGTGACTTTCCCAATTGGAATATACATGAACTTGGCCATAGTGGAGACTAACTCCATGACTGGGAGGGTTAATTTGGGCCAATTTTTGCAGCTTGTATTGTGATCTCTCAAGATAACAAACCAATGTGCTGTTTGGGGGAAGGGTCCCTTTTCCCAGAAAATGGGCCATTCCAAAGGCTTCTCCCAATGAAAACATTGCCCTTGGATTCTGGTTCCTGTGGTCCTCTTGTATGCATTGTCCTTGATGAGGTCATCCATTATAGTTAGGGATAGAAATGGAAATAAATCACCCAGAACCCAAAGTTTATTATTGAACACCATCTCCAAGTTAGATAATGGATTCTTTTATTTTAGTCATCACTTTTAAGATTTTCCCACTGGATGGAACAGGGCCGATTTGGCACCAGGGCCTGATTCGGATGCATTTTCTTGATTTCTAAGACTTATTCCAAGCCAGAGCTCTAGCTAGCTGAAAATGAGCCTAGAGAAAAAGAGAAAAAACCCAACAGTTTCATTTGTCTTGTTTTAGGGAGGGGACGGTGACCTCGAGCCCTGGTGGGGTGGGATGGTTGTGCTGGGAACCTGGCCCTGGTGAATCCCATCTACTGTTTAAATGAATTACAAAAGCAAAGGTGCCCATGTGGCAATGGGTGATTGTGGTACCCACAGTCAGAGGACTGGACACCTGGGACCGAGACGCATTTGGCTCCAGAGAGCAAGCTCTCCTCTCTCTAGCTCCTTTCCACCCCTACTGTTTCACTGCCCCGTGGCAAAGACCTGTTTGACTTAGACTAAATCCAGTTTTGTACCAAGTTGTATGTCTCTCTTGGCCATTTTCCTTGGAGATTGAGATCACCTTTAAAAGAGAGGAAAAAATTAGCAAAATAGTTTCTTGCAAATACATTCTTCCTTCAACTCAGATTACCTTGGCAATAAAACCATCCCAATTCACACTTCCAAGAGAATGTGCTACTTTGATTTACCCCCAACTGAATGGAAGCCAACAACAGGAGGCATGGTAGTCTTACTGAAGTGAATGGAGCGCTTATTGGGGCTGCCTTCGAAAACAAATCAAAAGTTCCGGATGATAAGTGAGGAAAGTCCTATTTCTCACCAAGTGGACTGATGTTTAGTAAATGAAATGCTTGCAAATTCCCTGCAATGCTTGCTTTTATTTTCCCCTCCTTTTAAGAAATCCTCTGTCAAGATTACATGATGGACGTGGCTCTCATCAACGAGATGATTCAAACCCGTTCCAATGATCTTGCAATAGAGAGAATCACCTACATCCAGAGAGAGAACAGTGGGAACTGAATATAGACCACAACATGGCGTTTTCACTCTTTCTGTTGTTGTTTGCTTGCATTTTGTTTGCTTTCTCTTTTTTTTTTCCTTTTGGATCAGATTTTTCTTGTGCAGCAAGATATTCATGGAAATATATACATTGCACAGGCTTAACATATTTTGGATCACTTGCTGACTGGGGGAGGGGGTGGGAGGAAGGGAGGGAAAAAATTAGAACACTCAGTTTTGTAGGGGTGAATGTCGAAAATTATCCATGTATATATTTTGAAAATAAAAAGCTTTAATTAAAAAACATATTCCTCTGCCATTGTGGAAGCCTGGAACCGAGGGGCGTGATCAGAATCCAACCCTGTCCCTGCCGCCCGCCCTGTGTCAGAGGGATGCTCTACCTTGTGCTGGCAAAAGCCCCCAGAATCCAGTTGCACACCTGGATCTGACGTCCATATTCAGCTGGTGCTTTGGGTTTCTCATCAGCACAGAATACTTCAAGATGGTCAGTCCCAAGCCACAGTGGAAAAAGAATCCTCTTCAACCAGGTGACAAATGGCGACGTGGGCAGCTCTTCAGAGCTTATCCAGCTTAATTCCCCTCATTTTACGGGCGGGGGAATGAGGATGAGACAGGCTTGAGTTACACAAGTCAGAAAAGGTACTCGGTCTCCCATGGGTGCAGCGTGACCACCCACGTGTTCCCATGGCCATGATGTTTGCTGCTCCTTATCGACTATTCACAGGAGTCTGTAAGAGCAATAAGTGGATTTGTGTGTAAGTTAGTGGCAGTTTTAGGCAATTACTCTTGTTTCTGTATCATGGTGTGCTCTGCAAAACATTTTTCTCATCGCCATCCTGTCCATTCAAGAGTAAGAGAATTATTATTCCCATTTTCCAGTTGAGAAAACATTCAGATGAGGTTATAGGGACCCTTGGGTCATCAGTCAGTATTTATGGAAGGCCTACTGTAGCATCTCACTACTGTGGGGGGGCACTGTGCTAGGAGTCAGGATACAGGACAAAAGTCAACATTTCCTGTCCTCATGAAGCCTATGTTCCACTAGGAGATGACATGTTCTCAGAGAAGGAGATGGAGGATCTAGAAAATCTACAGATGGAAGAAGAGGAGGTTCTTCACAAGAGGGAGGATCAGGAATGGCTCTTGAAAGAGGCAGACTTGAAGGGAGAAAGGGATTCCCCAAAAGAGAAGGGAAGAAGGAGACTTTCCAACATGGGTGAAGGACCTAGGCAGAGTAACAGACAGTAGGGATGCTCTAGTGGGTTCTCCCAGTGTGGCAGTCTGGTCCCCACTTTCCATGGGCTTCTCATCAGCTGGTGGAGGCCTTCCTGCCTTCCTCTGCCTTCCTCTTTTTATTCTTTGCTGGGTCCCCTTGGTCTGCCATCTGTTCCCCCTCTATTTATATGAAGACCCTGTCTCATTTTCTTCTACTATAGAAGTGTGCTTTGACTAGTGATCACTCTAGTTTATTCTGGTTGGCAGAAAGTGATGATATTTGGATAAGGCTTTAAACCTTGCCCCCGATATTTGACTGCATCGGGATCCTGAGGGAAGGCAATCTTACATCCTGGAACACTGGGCTTGGGTTCTAGAGCACTGCAATTTACTCCTACCCATGTGACTGTGGAAATATCACTTCACTCGAAGAGTGGGGCTTTGGTTTCTTTATCTGTAAAATGAGAGGTTTGGGCTAGCAGCCCCCTGAGGTGCTTCCTCAGATCTTGGATTCTACAAACATCTGTCTGTTGCAGATGTGGAAACTGAGGCATTCAGGGCTCAGGGCTAGGGCCAGGTATGCTAATTTCTGGGCTACAATCTCTGCTTCAGGATGCTGGTTTCTTCCTTTGGGAATGGTGGTTGCTTTTCCCACCTGCTCAGCGCCTTAACAGTGGAGAGAATGCTGGATTTGGGGTAGGGAGCTCTGAGTTCAAATACTGCCTTAGACACTTATTTAGCTTTATGACTCTATGCCAATCACTTAAATTCTGTTTGCCTCAGTCTCCTCCTCAGTAAAATGGGAATATAAAGCACCTATTTCACAGAGATGTTGTGAAAATAAAATGAGTTGATATAGAAAGTTGTTTGCAATCTTTGCATTGAATAAATGTTATATTTTGCACCAAGACTGTGTTTGGTAACATTCTCTATGGTAATTCTGATGATGATGATGATGATGGTGATGATGATGATGATGATGATGATGATGAAAGGAAGGAAATAAGAACTGAATGAAGGGATATTTGTGAGAGCAGACACTGCTACAGAGGGCAGGGGGGGGATTGGATAGAGAGAAGGATCTCCGGACACTCTTCCTTCTCCTCATGTCTCCCCACCCAGGAAAATGGGCAGGCAAGGCATTCAAGAAAGGGAATATGGAGACAGAAGCAGAGACTCTGAGAGTCAGAAGGTCAACTGACATCATCTCCTCTTCATTTTAAAAATGAGGAAACTGAGGGCCAGGAAACTGAGTTTCAATCACTTGTGTAAGCTCACACAGCTGGGAGAAAAACTTGGGTTGCTGGACGTGAAATGTAGAGGCTGCCTGTGAAAGAAAGAGAATGCTCACTGACACTTACAAGAGCTTTTTATAAAGGTGTGAAGTTGTGGTGAGAGGTGAGAAACGGGGCTTCACTCCTTTATTTGAACACTAGTCATACTTGCTAATGAATAATTACGGACTCACCAAACACTAGGTTTTTATATAAAAGTCGGATCCCCATTAGCTCAGCCCTTCCCTCGTAAGGGTTTGCATAGAGACACGCTTTCTCCATCGCTGTGCCCACCTTAATGCCCATGAGCACTCTTCAGAGCCCCCCAATTTGCAAGGGCTTCCCCTCCCCCATATACCTAGAATTTGCTCTCTGCCTACCTGTGGCTTTTCAAAGGCCCAACTTCCTCCAAGGCTCAGCGACTCCTCCTAAGGGAAGCCTGCGCCAGTTACTAATGTGCTCCTCTTCCTCAAATTGTCTTGAATTTACTTTTATTTCCTTTGGACTCTCCCCTAGGTCTCCTGGCTCACATGAGTGAACTTTTACCTTGTGCCAAGCATTTCTCTGGCTCTGTAAGGATGGCAAAGCACTTTGCACACATTATTTCATTTGATCCTCTCAACAAGTCTGGGAGGGAAGAGCTAATACTATCTCTGCTGTAGATAGAAGGAAAGCAAGACAGAGAGAGCTGAAGTGTCTTGTGCAGGGTCATAAAACTGTATCTAAGGTTGGATTCGAATTCAGGTCTTTCTGACTCCATGTTTCAAGTTCTATCCATTCATTCTACTTGTGTTTCTCCTGAACTTTCTATCTCCCCCTTATTTCTTCCCTTAGAATCTAAACTCCTTGAAGGCAGAGACTGCTTTCCTCCCTTATAATTGGACTTCAAATTCTCTTTGCAGGGCCTGGCACATTGTGTTTAGTAAGTCTTGTTCTCTCTCTTCTCTCCTCTGCTCGCTTCTCTTCTTCTCTCTGTCTCTCTGTGTACATCTATCTTTCTTATCTATCTATCTATCTATCCATCCATCCATC
This sequence comes from Myrmecobius fasciatus, assembly GCA_023553655.1. Classification (NCBI taxonomy): domain Eukaryota; kingdom Metazoa; phylum Chordata; class Mammalia; order Dasyuromorphia; family Myrmecobiidae; genus Myrmecobius; species Myrmecobius fasciatus. The sequence goes on from JAJPUD010006442.1 coordinate 39,680, forward strand.
TATCTATCCATCCATTCATCTATTTCTCTATCTATCTATCTATCTATCTATCTATCTATCTATCTATCTATCCATCTCTCCCTCCATCCATTCATCCATCCCTTCCTCTCCCTCCCTTCATGCATCCATCTTTCTATCCATCTATTTAGCTATCTATAAATCATCCATCTATTTATCTATCCCTCCCTCCCTCCCTCCATCCATTCATCCATCCCTCCCTCTCTTCCTCCCTCCATTCATTTATCTCTCCCTCCATCCATTCATCCATCCCTTCCTCCCTCCTTTCTTTCATGCATCCATCTTTCTATCCATCTATTTAGCTATCTATATATCATCCATCTATTTATCTATCCCTCCCTCCCTCCCTCCATCTTTTCATCCATCCCTCCATTCCTTCATCCTTTCCTCCCTCCATCTATTTATCTAGCCATCTATCCATCCATCCATCCATCCATCCATCCATCCATCCATCTTCTGTATATCTTCTTAACTACTTTATTTGTAGTACCCCTTTCCTCTGATGGCTTTGAGGACATGCCCACAAGGACCCCACTTAGTAATGTTAGCAGAGTCCCTGTGGTTGTAATGTAACCCAGTCAGTCCTGACATCCAGAAGCCGCCAGGGCCTTACTCAGGCAGATGCTAGGGAAGGAGCCTTGGGAAGACAACTATTCAGAACTAGGAGTCGTGATGGAGAGAAGGTGACCACGAAGAGGAAACAGGAGTGTTGGGAAATCCACAGAGCCATCTCAGAGCTAACTCTGGAGTTGTGAGTCCCTAATTCTAGAGTTGTGAGTCCCTAACTCTTTCCTAGCTCTTCTGGGAAGATGCAAAGAGAGCTTTGGGTTCACTCTGCAGCCACAGAATTAATGAAGAGCTCTGAGGCAAGCCTGGACCTGTTTTCTCATTTTACAGATAAAGAAACAGTGCCCTATCCATAAAAGACAGTAATTCAATATTTGGCAGGCAGCTGATAGCAGGCAGTGTTAATGGACTGATTTGAAGAGCAGAAGTGAGCTATATCTTGTCCAACGCCACCCTGGGGGTTAGTGGTAAAACTGGAAGGAGCCTCAGCCCTTCAGATCTCCCGGCCAGGACCCCATTTATTGTCCTAGATCCAGAGCCATGACAGGAGTAAACACAGGGAGCCACAGAGTAGCCTCATGCTTTAAGACTTGGCCAGGAATACCCAGACTTTTATCAAGCCCCACATAGACACGGTGACTCTAAAGGCGTCTCCTCTCTCTGGACCTCAGTTTCCTTCTCTGTAAAGTGAGCAGCTTGGACCCAGTGACCTCTAAGATCCCTCTGGATTTATGATTCTGTTAGAAGAGGCAGGAACCCGTTTCAGTTGAGGGGGGCAGGGAACAGAATGGGGAGGGGAAGGAGCTCACTCCAGCCTACCATCTGGTAGCTTCCTCTTTTAACTAATTATTCATGCTAACTAGGTGCTAAGCTCGGTGGTTTCTAGGCTACTGAAATGCTGAGCACTCCTACAAGGGCTGTCAGTGCCCTCTAAATTTGGCCCCCTTGGGATAAGCTCCAGTTGCCCTGTCCTGGTTCCAGCTGTGCCCAGGAACATTCTGCGGATCCTATTATTAATGCTGAAGATGGGGCTCCAACTGAGGGCGTTCCTGGATGGGAGAATCCCGAAAGGCAGAACGGGAGAGTGGGAAGGAAGGCCTCTCGTGGCCCATGGGATCCAAGCGTTCCCCAAAGGAATCCCTGCCATTGTCTGTGGGCATATTGTCACAGCTCATTTTGAAGACAAAGTAACCCAACGCCAGCACCCGAGGTGCGAGGAGGGAGCTATCACTTGGTAACACGGTGGACCGTGTGGCCGTCAACAAAGTCTGCCTAGAAAATCTGTCTCCGGCTAAACCGTAGCTGCAGATCTTCCATTGCTCCCTTTTCCTAAAGATTTCCTAAAGAAACGTGGAGGATTAATGGGAGGCTCCATTCTGTTCATTTAAAACCCAACCCCAACAAGGCAATTAGCGACAAAGGCTCAGTTTAACCCAACTTGGAGGTGACAGATTTAAACAGAAGGGATCGGCAGAATGCAAAAATTGGTTCCTCATGGAAACAGGGAACTCCTCCACATTTCACCTGGGTTACATAAAGGACACATTCCAGCCTAATTAAAAACATATTAAGTTTAATGTAAGTGAATGTTAATTGGAATACCTCTCCTTTCACCTTTCCCAGCTCTTTTGTGTCTTAATTTCCAGCTTCTATTTTGGTAATCAATGTTTCCATTGAGTATACTTCACTCTCCCAACCCTCCACCCCCATTTGCTAACAATTAAAAATTGTGTAAGCCTCTAATGCCCTCTTCCAGAGCCGTATTTGGAGAGTAAGTAAATGGATCTAGCCAGGTTATTCATTTATATCCAATTAAGTGTAATTCTAAAAGGCTTCATTACACCTTAACAGGCATCCCTTGTTTGCAAGTTGGACCTTAGAGTGATTTACTTTAGACCAATTAGAATGGGTTGAAGTTGGATACTGAGATATAAAGTACCAGCTAATGATTTTTTTCTCATCACCTCCACTTCGGAGGATTATGAGATGAAGACCAGTGACATTATTCAGGAGAGGATTAAAATTGTTCTGGAAATTTTGTTCCACATCCAGAAGATTTGGGATTATTAACCAGATGGGGATGACTGATAGGTTTCAAGCAAAATCCACATGAATGATATATGGATTTTTCCCTCAAAAGTACTTGTAGGAGGGCAGCTAGGTGGTGCAGTGGATAGAGCACTAGTCCTGAAGTCAGGAGGATCTGAGTTCAAATTTGGCCTCAGACACTTAGCACTTCCTAGCTATGTGACCCTGGGCAAGTCACTTAACCCCAATTGCCTCAGCAAAAAGCAAAAAAAAAAAGTACTTGTTGATAGAGAAAAACAAAAACACGTGTGGTGGTTAGTTTCAGAAACTTCCCTCTAAATATTTTCATACTTTTATTTATGGAAGGCAACTTGGAGCAGCCAGCAGAGAGAGCCTTGGAGCCAAGGACATGGGTTGCAGTCCTGTTTCTGCCTCACCCCAGATGTGGGATGTTGGGCTTGTCATTTGTTTTATCGGCTCTGTAAGTCTATCAGCTGCAGAGAAGGTCCCACCCCATATTGGCAGCCAGAGTTTTCTCATCAGGGAGCTCCATAAACCAAGTGTATCATAGGATTGACCCTTAACCTTATCCCTATGCACATTTAATTTAATCTTTGGTCATCATTCTCAAAGAGGACCATGGATATCAGGAGATGGATGTCTTGACTTGCAAATAAGGCAGGGCTGTGCAAAGTTATCAGCCTCTCTCTTTCCTCTAGAGTCATTCAGAGTCCAGTGGCAAGACAGGGCAGGATGACTGGGGAGAGCTCAGGTTGCAGGAGTCCTTGTGCTTTTTAAGCTAAGGTCTTTGCCAGGTATCAGTTTATCCATGGCCACACCCATTCGGTGATTAAAGTCTAGGTAAGAATTGAGGCAAAAGATGACCTAGTTTGCCTTCTCAAAAGATTCCCTCTGGGAGGGGGAGACCCTCAGGGGTGATCTATATAAAAACTGACCATTGAAGAGTAGGTCAATGGATGCTAGAAAGCTCACTAACTCGGCTCCTATCATCACTTCCCACTTAGGTACCTGTGAAAAGCCTGTTCTCACTACTGAGATTTTGTGTTACCTCCTTAGTTCTTCCATAAATGAGATCTCAGTGCTGAGCAGATCTGAAAATCAGAAAAGGGGTCCAGGGAGCTGGCCCTTTGGAGAAGGTGCTGATCTCCAGAGTTCTGGCGTCTTTTGGAAAAGTCTGTTGAGAAGTTCTATTTGAAGACAGAAGAACTTTGGGATTTCCAATCACTTGTTCTTTTTGTGGTCTTATTGAAATGTGTGACTTTACCCAACATTTGGATTTTGAAGGTCGGAATCAATTTCCGTCTTGTTAATTCCTCTATTCAAATTTTGGGGGAAATTGGTTCTGGTGAGGAAAAGGACTAATTTCTCTTTGCACAGCAGAGAAATATCAGTTGATGGAAGAAGGTAAGGCAATCTATTATAGTGGATAGAGCACATGGCATCCAGAAGCTGTGTGACCCTGGACAAGTCATGTTGTCACTAAGCATTTGAGACAATTACTGGCATTATTTACTAAATCTCAGTGGGGAGAAATCTGCTTGGAGGCAGGAATTTCTACAGTAGGAGTTCTCCATGTTGAGGAAATCACAAATTCTTTTACATATTCATGTATCTTCACTGATTACCTAAATTTCTGCTGTATGATTTGCTATTTCTCTAAGCTTATCTAACCTGGCAACTCCTTCCCTGTTTGAATAAACTAAGACTTAAAAGAGAGAAATGACTTGCTCAGAGTCACACAACTAAGAAAAATCAGGCCCGGCCCTAGAATCCAGGCTTCCCGGCTCCCAGACCAATGGTCGTTGCATGGGGCAACATGAGGACACACAGAAAGACCTTGATGAAGATGCTGTTGATGTCCCCATGGAAGGATTTTGGAAAGCATTAATGGCCCTTTCTTTCACCAAGATCCTATTTAAATTTCCAGCTCTACTTGTGAACTTGTGAGTCAGTCAGGGCTCAATAAAGGCACCGAGCCTATTGGAATATGGTCAGAGATCAAAGAGGGAAGCTGTCATCCCAGTTATGCCCTGTATTTCCTGGTGCTATTCCAGGCCTCAGTGTCAATTTTCCAGCTTCCCGGAGGAGAGGCCAGTTGATGGATGAGCGGTTTGTCAGCATGGTTCCGTCTTGGGCGCCTGAGGAACGGATCAAGCTTCCTCCCCAGCACTGCTGGTCTGGTGGAACTCCTTCCCGTGGCCAGAGAATTGCCCAGAGGGAATCTATGGCTACATAGAAGCTCATGCACAGCCACTTTGAACTCTTTTATGTCTCTGTCAGTGGAAATCTTTCTCTAAGCTCAGTCACTTGAATTTTAAAATGTGAATTGCATTTTATTAAAGGTTAGACAGAAAATGTCACCATTAGCCAGGCACTAGAAATAGATAATTCACAACTCACTTGGCAGGTATTCATGCTTTTAGTTAATATTATTCATTAAAATTATGAGAAGCAACACGCTATTCTATTTCTGCTTATTAACTCCAAGAGAGACAACAGGAGGGACTGGATCTCTGCTGGGCAGATCAGGGGGCCTCTGGTTGCTTTGTCACTTTGTCATCACTTCTGAAAGCCAGATGCCATTTGAAAGGGACTGAGGAGATGGAGGATTTTCTTTTTCCTCTAGAGGTGGAAGAACCATTTATTTTAAGCTGAGGCACAGTGCAGATGTAGTCCAGGGAAGACATTTAATATCATATGTGTTACTCTTGTTATTTGACCAAATGGAAAGCATTCTCTCTCTCTCTCTTCTCTCTCTCTCTCTCTCTCTCTCTCTCTCTCTCTCTCTCTCTCTCTCTCTCCTCTTTTTCTTCTTTCTCTTTCTTTCTCCTCTTTTTCTTCTCTCTCTCTTTCTTTCTCTCTTTTTCTCTTTCTCTTTCTTTTTCTCTCTCACACACACAGACTACATAATGTGTATGTACATATGTACATACATGTATACATACACACATAGGTCCACAATGCAATCTTGGTCTAGTCACTTTACTCCCTGTAAAATTTAATTTTCTTATCTCTAATACAGGAAAAATTATAGCAGAAGCTTTTACTTCACAGAGTTGTTATGAGATTTAAATGTGCTCATTGTATGATGGGTACATTAAAAACTTTAAGAATATAACCATGTGTATCTGTGTATATGTGCATGAAGATTTTGGGGGTAGGGGGAGGGGCAATCAGTAATTAATTCATTGGTAAAAGAAACTCCCAAGGAAGAAAAGTGAAGAAAAGCAAAGAAAGTCCTTCTCCCAGTGCTGTGCATTTTAAAGTCTGGGAGGAGAGGAAGCAGAGAGGTTAATTACCTTGCCCAGGATCATTTAACTAATATGTGTCAGCAGTCATACTTGAACTCAGGTCCTCCTGGTTTCAAGGTCATTGGTTTCTCTCATAACCCATCAACATTGGGACAATGATTCTCTTGCTTCCATTGTCTAATTTTCTTGCTGTTACTTCTCAACATAGTTGAATATTAATGATGAGATCAACTTTGCATGGTACCATGATTATTCACCTTCCAGAATGAAGCAGGCCCTCCACTCAATGTGGGCCCAAGTCTGGAAGGATGAATTTGGATCCTGAAGACCAGCTCTTGGGTCCTGGCTCTGTCACTGAATGCTTTTTAAAAAAATCTTGGGCAAATCATTTGCTCTCTATGGATCTCAGTGGCCCCTCTGGTTCCATCCAGTTCTAAACCTAGGATCCCATCAATCAACAAGTATTCCTGAAGAAAGGAAGAATCCTTAGGTAGTGCAGTGCTCTGCACACAGCAAGGATGGTGACTACTCACAATGCTTAATCTGCATTTTTCAAAGTTCTGGTCTGTCTACTCCTATCTGTGGTTCAGTCTTTGAAGTCCCCTATTTGTTATTTTCTATGTTTCTCTCTGGTTACTGGCTACTTAACCGGGGGTGTGCTCTCATCCACATGGGTCCCCTGGTCACACTCCTCTGCCTCATTCATTTCCTTCCATGAATCCCTCATCAGGGTCCTGCACCATGGGCTAGGTCTGTTCATCACTCTCAGAGGCAATTGTAGTTCAGACTCCTTTCTCTTGGCCCAGAGTCCACATGGCAGCCTTGCCATTCTGAATCCTAATGGCATGTGTTCCTGATCACTCTCTCACCAGTTCTCCTTTGTTCTCACTCATGATCTAGTCTATGGAGAGCCAAGTTGGGCTTTAGGCAATGGTGTGCTAGATTAAGCCCATCCAGTGTGTTGGATTTTCAAGGTGAGCATTTACATCTCCAAAATTATTAAATGCTACAAATCAGAGTTCTGGTGTTTATCTAAACTTAAGCGATAGAGAAGATGCTAAGAGTGCAAATTAAACCTAAAATTGTTCTCCATACATTTTCTCCCCAGAGGATCTGATTGTTAAACTTTTACAGCATTTTACTGTCCATGGGTCACTAGAGCTTTGGAATCCTCAAAGTGGAGATGAAAAGAATCAGAAGACTAGAAGGGAAGGAATTACAAAAGGTAATCCCAAGAAAGGGTGGTATTAGGGTTATGAGATCAGTGTTCTTCATTTTGATGGTTACCCTCTTTACTCTTAACACAGATTAACAAAAGACACTTGTTCCTCAGCTCTGGCAAAAACACCTGAGTTTAGAATGCAAGAATCTGGGAAATGGGCACCACAGTATTTAGGACCTTTCACACAAGCCTGTCTTCCTCTTGAAGAGTTCCTGCTCCATTTTGACTAAAGCAGCCCCTGAGACTTTGGTTTGCTCTGGCCCCCCTCTTCCCCCACTTATTGAAGGAATGCTTTATTCATGCCAGGAGATGAACACTGAGAGAGGAGGAAGGTGGTGGTTAGGAAATAGAAATAGCTCTGCTGAGAGGGCAGCAAAGTTCTCCATTGTGCTGTTGCCACAGCAGCCCCAGTAACTCCAAACAAGGAAATCTCTCCTCCTGTGGAACAGAAGCAGACCTTTCCCTGCAACTTTGCCAGCTGAGGGTTTTTTCTTCCAAGGACTTAGGTGTTTACCTGCAAAGGTCTAAAATTAGCTCTCTCTTTAGATCTCTCCCAGGGTCAAATACTCCAAGACGCCATCATTTTCACAAATGGCTTGTCTGGGAGGTTTACCAAGCTTCTGGATCTAGTAGGAAGTGGATCATACTTGATTTCAGTCTGGAAGGTGATCTGATCCAAACCTCTCATTTGACAGCTGAGGAAACTGGGATGAATAGAAGTTCAAAAACTTGTTCAGGGCCTTTCATAGATGATAGAGCTGGGATTCAAATCCAAGTCTGCTGAGTCCAAAGCTTTCTCTCTCTCTCTCTCCTTAATGGCTCCATGTGATTCTGGCTTTAGAAAAATCACTTAGTCCAATCCCCTCATTTTATAGATGGGGAAATGGCCCAGAGAAGTTAAGGAAAATTTTCCAGAAACACAGGATCAGAGAATGCGAATTGGAAGGGATTGTAGAAACCATCTGATCCAACTGCCTTATTTGACAGATGAGGAAACTGAGATTTAGGGAAGTTTCCTAAGATTGTTAATATATAAAAAAAAGATTAGAAGCCAGAACTACTTTCTCTAGAAGCATAGAAGTCAAGTTCAGATATGAATTCAGGTCTCCTGATTCCTAGTCCACTGATTTTTTTTCAGAACTGGGTGTTGTGAACTAGACATGCTTTCTTCCTTTTATTCATGACTCTAGTTCCTTCTGGCCTGAATGAGCAATGGAGTGTCAGGGGAGAGACTGCTAGGTTTTTTTCATTGCATTTTTTGTATCTAACTAGTTCCTGGAATGTTGTAGTCACTTAGTAAATAAATACTTATGAATATATAGATGGACAGATTTTGGGTAGCCATTTTCTCCTGTTCACAATATTTTAAAAGAAAAGAAAAAAAAAGACTTATTTGTCAAAAATAATTATAGTAACTCTTTCTGTGGTCACAAAGAATTGAAAATTGAGAGGATACAAGGAGCTATATATATATATATATATATACATATATATATATATACATATACAGCCTGTATTGCCAAGTTAACTCATTAAATGTATGGTTTCCAATGGTTTTAGCATCCCCATGTGGGTCTATCATTGAAGAACATGTTAGTGAAAACCTCCTTTCATTTTGTCTATGGCAGATACAAGTTGAGAAGCCAGCCGAAAAGTGTCATTCTGGAAGCTGGTGCTGGGACAGATGTGGGTTTCCAAGTTTTAAAAATATTCCCCCAGTTACATGTAAAGGCAATTTGTAACATTCATTTTTTAGACTGTTGAGTTCCAAATTCTCTCCCTCCCTTTTTCCCAAAATGGTAAGCAGTTTAATGTAGGTTATGCATCTGGTAACCATGCAAAGTATATTTCCATATTATTCATGTTGGAAGAGAAGGAACAGACCAAAATATATATACACACATACACAAACATGTACACACACACACACACATACAAATGCATGCGTACTCACAAAATAATGAAAGTGAAAATAGTATTCTTCTATCTGCATTCAAACTTCATCAGTTCTCTCTCCAGAAATGGAGAGCATCTTTTATCATGAGAACTTTGGGTTTGTCTTGGATCATTTTCTTGCCGAGAATCGCTAAATTATTCCCAGTTGAAAATCTTTACAATATTGTTGTTACTGTGTACATTCTTCTGGTTCTGTTTCCTTTACTTTGCATCAGTTCACATCCGTCTTTCCAGGTTTTTCTGAAATCACTCTGCTTATCATTTCTTAGAACCTAATAGATTTCATCACTATCTTATACTAACTTCTTCAGCTATTTCTTAATTGATGAGCATCTCCTCGATTGCCAATTATAGAGCTGCTATAATTATTTTCCTGCAAATAAATCTTTTCTCTTTTCTTTTAAAATATTTTCAGTATTCAAACTTTATAGGGCCATTGCTGGATTCAGGGGGTATGTACAGTTTTATGGCTACACATCCAGTTTTTCAAGATGTTCCCAAGACATTGACCTGCTGCCTGACTCATGGTTCTCTACAAATCTAGCCCAAGCCAAAGGGCACAAGGGCTCAATCTTAGCCAAAAAATAATGTTTTATTAACTTGTTTGAGAGGTAATATGCATTGCTTAAAAGAGCTCTCTTTGATTACTTGCCCAGGCTAAACCCCAGCTTGGAGCCCAGATGCCCCTGCCTGATTGTCTGCCTGATGCTCTGTTACCTTTATCTTTAGTACAGCATATTCTAAACACCTTCCTTAGTCCCTATCACCTTGTACTAGAAATTGTATTTTTAGCCCTTAAGCATAGCCCATGCTCTGTATTTAGACATCTGGCTCAAAGACTAAAATTTGCTCAGTGAGCAGAAGAAACACTCAGAGAATAACATTTCAAGGTTAGAGATAGTGTTCTGGGTGAAATGCTTTGTCTTTATTCTCTTCTCTATTGAATATCACATAAACAACAGCCACTAACTGGCTTTCAAAATTAAGAATCAGAATCATGGAGAACTTAGATGAGGGGAAAAGGAATGATTACACATGGAGGGGAGCTCTGGCAGGCCATTGTTTGGAGGAAGCTAAACTGGATCCGTTTTATTTCTGTTTTAAGAGAACTGCACATTTTCAAATGTGGTTTCAGCTCTTGAGCGTCAAACAACTTGGAAAAAATAAAATAAGGAAGACAAGAGAGAGATTATAGCCAGCTGACTTTTTAATATTGGAAAATATTATTTATAGAAATGTAAAAAAGCAACAACAGTAAAATCCCAACCTTTCATGGGCTTTCTCTTCTATCCTTTGGGGGAACAAGTCATTTGTCCTCTTTTGATCTCAGGAGATTACAGAATTACAGAACATGTAGGTGAGGAAGGTGTGAGAAAACTGGAAAGGGAGGGAGCAGACTGGTTATACAGGGCATGGTAAGCCACACATATGATTTGACATTCAATCCTGGGGTTATAGGAAGTTGCTGTAATTTATGGAACGGTCAGATCTGACATCGTCGGAGCTGTACTTTGTCTGTACTGGAGAAGAATCAGAGTCTTTGTTTATAAAAGTTGTATTTCTTTTCCAAAAGGTAATAACATCTGCTCATTTTCCATTCCATTTTTGGGATGATCAGTTTCCCAGCTGAGTAGAAAGTGTGTGGAGAAGGAAGAGACCTGAGATAGAGCAATTAGGAGGCCCTTGCCATAGTCTAGACATGAGGTGATAAGAAATGATGTAGGGGAGTGGAATGGGATCATAAGTGAATGTAGAGAGATTTGCAAGGGAGAAGGATCTCCTCTTTCTGTAAGAAGGAGGAAATAGTAGAAGAAGGCATCTGAATGATTTCAGATGAGGAGGTAAGAAAAAGATTTAACTAATGGCTCCAGTTAAATGCAACAAGAATTGATTATTTATTTATTGCTGTTTGAAGATGCACCATATTAGGTTTTAGGGATAAAAAGAAAAAAATAATAATACCAGTGTCTGTCCTCAAGGAGCTTATAATCTACTGAATGTAGATCCCAGATATGTAGGTAATTTTTATTTCTTTTTAAATTTTTGGCATTTTATATATCTGAAGACAAAGCTTTGAAATATCTATCAATTTGAATAAAAATACAGAATCTGATTCCCTTCAACCTTTCATCTGTATGTTTGTGGAAATGTTGATTGATTTTTGTTTGAGCTTTTCCTCAGTTATTTATTTTTTAGTTAAGTCTTCTGAAAGTTGAAAGAACTTGAATTTTATATATACATCCTTTCTTTGAATTTCTACTTTCTGCTCTTTCAGGACAGGGATCTTGCCTTATTTATCTTTTTTTTTCTGTCTCTGGTCCAAAGATCTTACTTATATTGACCCCAGCCTATTATCCCATTGATGTAGGCAACTCTAAGCCTGGAAACTGCATCTAACTGTGTATTTATAAATGTTCTCCATCTCCAATGTCCTTTTTTGCCATTTGTCCTGTCATTGCTTTGATGGCTCTCCCTCCCGACCTTCAAGTCTTAGAATCTGTGTCTTCCTTCAAGACTTATTTCACACATCATGTGCTGGGCACATGGCTAGCCGTGTGCCCAGCTAATGATACTTTATCCTATAAATTATAATTATGAAGATTTTATCTCCTTTTTTGAATCTCGTATATATCTCTATGTCTATATATTGTTATTTGTCATTAGAATATAAGACCCTTGAAGGGGCTTTTTTACTTTTTGTATGTGTGGGACTTCAGGCTTGGAACTAAGTCTGCTAACCTTGATCACTGATTGATTAATTGTTCTGCAGTATAAAGTCTGAGAGCTGCCTGTGCCACTACAGAGATTAAATGATTTTCTCAGTCACATAGTATTATTCTAAACAAGGACTTGAACTTTAGTCTTCCTGACTCTGGAGTTGGATCCCTGTTGCCTCTCATAACAGCAGCTCAATTTTTATTGTCGTTGAATAAGTAGATTAAATTGAATCGGCTATTTCATGAGATGGATGGAAAGGAAACAGAGAAGTCTGCTTTTAAAAGCAACTTTATTGGAATGTCCATTTCCTTGTCTAAAAACAGGTTAAGAAAACTTTCTCACTGACTTAATAATAGTGATTTTAAAAACTACTTGCTTCACTGCATTTCTAAAAAGCAATTAAAATGAGAATATAGGGAATCTGGCATTTTTGAAGGGATTTTACACATCTGTTCATTTGGGCTCTAGATTTCTTGAATTCATTTTCAATTACATTTTAAATGTAATGTTCATGTTTAAACAAAAACAACTTTAATTCTGCCCACTGGCCTATATATACACCCAAAGTGAAACATTCCTCCTTTTGCCTACCAAATTGAGCTGTATCCAGCTTGGGAAACAACAACATAAGTGGGGAGCTGTCCACGGCTGAAGCTGATGAAGAAAATGAGATGGACAGCTTTGGTTAGCCCTAAATGTTTTGCCTCAAAAGAGCAGAAGCCTTGCCTCTAGGCTGAAAAATGAGTCAAACTCATGAAATAAAGCTTTTGAATGGAAGCCTTTTGAATCCCCAGTAGCTTAAGCTTTCCCCCCAACTTTAGACTTTAGACTAAGTAGACTAAGTATACTGTTTCACTCTTGGTGCTTTGATACTGCCATATTGTAAATCCATGTTTCTGTATTTCAGACACATCTCCTCCTTGTGGCTACCAAGTTACTTTTTGCTGGAGGAGAACTTACTTGTTATTTCATGACCCTCATTTCTATCTTGTCCCTCCCAACCAGAATTGCTACAGAGTTGACATCTGTCTAGACTAGGTCTTATCAAAATCCCAGTCTGCCCTGGGGAAAAATCTTAGTCTCCTTCACTGGTAGACCTACTTCCTCTATCTTTATAATGCTTGGACTTAAATTATTTGTTATCTTCTGAAGCTTCACCTCATACAAGTGCTTCAGTAAATATAGTAAAAGTCAGGGAGAGTCAGAGGTAGAGAGGCTGAAGAAAGGCACACATAGATATTGTCAATTGGGTTAACCATTCTATGAAACTCTTCTACAAAGATGGATTCAGAGACCCCTTAACTAAGCTTTTACCCAGAGGAGGTCAATGAAAAAAGTATGATTTACACCATTTTTATATTGGTACTTTCCAAAAAATTGGAAACAAAGCAGATACTCTTGAATTGAGGAATAACTCAATATTGTGGTAGATAAATGTAATGAAGTATTAAAGCTTTGTAAAATATGAAGAATAAGGAAATATTGGAAGATTTATGTGATTGATGAAGTGCAAAGTAAGCAGAATCAAACAAACAATATGCAAAATAATCAGAGCAATGGGAAAAAAATCACAAATGTAAACACTATAATAATAATAACTTATCTTGACCCTAGAGGAGAAATAAGAATCTAGTGTACTTCTCCCTTCTTTGCAAAGATGGGGGACTACAGGTAGGGAATGTTGCCTATTGCGTCAAACTTGGTTGATGTATTGGTACATTTGTATTTTCCCATTCCTTTTTATTTGTTTTCTCAAGATATTCTTCTTACATAGAGACAAGGGGAGAAATATATTTATATATTAAAAGATACAAAAATTAAAACTAGTGATGAAAATTTAAATTAAAATATAAATAATGTATGTTGTATAGAAACTCTGAGAAGTGACACTGTGGCATGGCATGAGCTTGACTTCATAGTGTATATTGAGGCAGATACAATAAGAAAGCATCTTTTCAATTCTCTAGTTGTTGAGTGTGTGTGTTTCCAGGGTGCTTATTTCTTTAAGTAATTGAATAAAGTAGAAATCATTGGGAAAGAGAACATCAAAAAACTCTCAAAATAGTTATCCATATTTTTCTCAGTTTATTTGGTATTTTAAAATGTTATATAAGCTGCCAAATTAAGCTGAATAAATATGGGTTTTCATCTTGCAGATGAGACATATAGCAATGCCATTTTTTCATAGTTATATTGGATTCTTATGTTTTTAAAATCACTTTTTTTTTCTCTCCAAAAGGAGGGGGAAGGCAGATCTAATGTAAGTATGGTAGAGTGGAAAGGGTAGTACATCTGGATTCAGACCAGGGCCTGAATCCCACCTCTGAGACTTGCTACGTGGCCACAGACAAATCACCAGCCTTTTGAGCCTGTTTTCTACTCTATAAAGTACAGCGGTGCTGGTAATATCTCTAATAATTACTTCACAGGGTGGTTGTAAGACAATGCATTTAAGGTTCTTTGATAGCTTTAGGGTATTATAGAAATATCAATATTGTTTATGATTATCATCATCCAAGCTTCTAGATATATTCTTTACCTTCAGTTAGTAGTGAAAATTAATTTAATGTTTTGAAAACTGTTTTGTGCCTGCTAAGGATCCTCTTCTTGCTATTCTCAATGGTGTGATAGATGAAATATCAAGATAATTGGCAAATATTTAGATTGGCAAGATAACATCAATTATCTTGATATTTCATCTATCACACAATTGAGAATAGCAAGAAGAGGATCTGTGCCTTTATTAATTGCCTACTCTGTGACTGGGACTGTGTTAAGTGTTTTTCAAATCTTGTTTCATTTGATCCCTACAAAACCATTGTGAGATAGGTGCTGTTGTTAGTCCCCATTTTCCCAGTGAGAAAACTGAGATGGATCAAGATGAAGTGACTTGCCTAGCATGATACATCAATTAAATAACTGAAGGCAGCTTTGAACTCATGCCTTCCTGACTGTGGGCCCCATGCTTTGTTCATGATGGCTCCCCTTAGCTGCCTCCCCATCCATATGTCTCCCTCGATTCAGATCCAGTTCTCTTTATGTGATAGATTAGAGGAGAATTTAAGCCCTCTGTTTTTAAAGGAAGGGTGTCTCCCTTGTCAGGATGACAGTTGACTTAATCTTCAGTCAGCTTTGCCTGACTTTTTCACAAAACCGCAGTTTTCCCCCCACTGCCCTTTAATGGGGGGTGACCATTTATTGGTTTCTTGATACCTGAAGAGTCCAACACAATGGTTGTCTAGTGTAAGGAGTACTCTTACCTTGTTCTTCTAGATTTAGGTCAGATATGTCAGCTCCCAGAGTCCTAGGGGCATCCTGAGGGATTGGGGTAGCTTGAGTCCCCATTCCAGTATGTCTCCTGGATTATTAGCTGCCAGTGACTAGCATCTTCATTTAACCAATTCAAGTTGATTAGCTTTGACAAAGGGATATTTACTTTGCATATATGGGAAGAATAAAAGTACAAGGATTCCTTCTGGCTGCTTTGGAGGTGCCCATTCACCTAAATCCTCTTGATCTATGGGGACCAAGATGAGCTCCAACTTAATGCAGGGTTTATATAGCACTGGTTCCACCAAGTCCACATCCACCTGTGACATGACTGCTGGATTAGCTCTTGTGTCAGCTAGCACTGGGCTACATCAGAAAGGTTGTTCCTCACTCCTGGGAACTGAAAGCTAAATTGTTCTTGTTCTATTTGTGCTGTATATACTCATACGCACTAATTGTCTTCCCAATTAAAATCTAAACTCTTTCTGAGTTGAGATTATTTGTACTCTTATGCCTCATACATAGCAGGGGCTTAACAACTGCTTAGTATTTGGTTGACTAATATTTTAGGTACTCAACAAATGCTGCTGTTGTTCATTTGCTCAGTCGTTTCAGTCACGTTCAACTCTTGTGGCTCCATTTGGACACTTGAGTGGTCATTATTAGTGAGTCATAGCATCACGTACAAGGTACTGTGGGTGCTCTGTTTTGACTTTTCTTTTAAAAAGCTTTAGACATTTTTGGTGTGAATTTCCCCGGCAATTCTTACATTTAACTGAAGACATATTAGCATGCTGGGAAATTAATTAATGTCATGCTCACATCAGGCTCATGTCACCTCTAAGATGAAACCTTGACATTCTTCCTTCAGAGAGACTGGTGCTGTTTCTAAGGTAGTTTTGAAAAATATTTTAACATAAAAAAAATTGCCAGTTCTGTGAAATATACTCTGGGTTCCTAAGAGAGTAACCCAAATGTCTGTTTTCATCACTAAAACCGAGAGACTTAGTTACTGCTCACCACATGAACTCATAATTCCCTCTCTCACCTCCATGATTCTGAGAGATTGTCCCTCATGGTTTTGAGCCACTCTTTCTTCATCTTAGTACCACAGAAACTTTCACTGTTTCCAAGACTTTTCTCATGTACCTCCTCCCACATGCAACCCTACTTTATCTCTAAACTGCTAGTATCTCTCTTCCAATTATTTGGTATTTTACTTTGTTTATATTTTGTATTGTTTTTATTTGTAAATATCATATCCTATCATTGAGTGCATGTTCCTTCAGTACAGGGCATATGGTTATTTAGGGCAGTGTTTGTTTTTAATTTTTATCTTTGTATTTCGACATCTAGAAAGACAGGGTGGTCAGTAAAGCCCTAAATTCTGAAAATGGAAGGACTCAGGTTAAATAACTAACTCTGTGACCCTGAGTGAAAGCCTTAATTTCATTCTTTTCTAGGCAACTTTCTAAGACTTCAAGTTTCAGAAAAGATACTGGGCCTCATTGGTGAAGGGACTTTTCTCTCTGAGAATTCCCCATACTTAAGAAATCAAAGATCCAGTAAAAAAAATAAATAAAGCTAACCCCCCCCCCAAAAAAAAAACCTGGTTCTAATGCCTAACAGTATCTTTCACATAGTGGTTGCTTAATAAATATTTGTTGAATTGAATTAGATTGTTCACACATTCACAAAAGTGAGATCTTTTGATTTTGCAAAGTTGAACTAATAAGCGTGAAAATGCATTTCCTCTTTGGTCAGCAAATAGCATGAGAGGAAAAGAGAGAATTTCCCCCTGAAATGCTGTCCCAGCATCATGCCCTCACCAGGATTGGGAGGTGGATGAGGGGATGCAACCGAGTATAGAATCAATTCTCCCCAAATTACCATCCCTCTGAAATTCCCTTCATGTACTTTTCAATGGTTCATTTTGCTAAGTTGTAAAACTCAGTGGTGCTTGCAGTATGTGTGAGTCTATTGTAAATGGTCTCATCTTCTACTGAATCGTCAAGATGTTTGCTTGTGTTCCAGGGCACCGCATTTGGATTTTATTGTGCTTAGATCTCCTTGCTCATGGGGTCAGCCTCAAAAAGATTCTAGCTGGAGACCTCGGACTTTTTAGTATTGCTCTAGGAATTGAAATAATCTAATACAATTAAGTGAATCCTATTTTAGTGAATATGTGTAGACAACATTTTGGAGTTCCATTTATTTTCAAGATTTTGAGTTTGAACACTATTTGTAATTATGATTCAAAGACTGAGTCATGACTTGATTTTCAGTCCCAGCCCTGCCAATTATTAGATGCCACAATAACCAGTCAATTAACATTTATTAAGCATTTCCTATGTACAAGACACTGTGCTAAGCACTGGGGACACAAATATTAGATTTCTTCATCTGTTAAAGGAAAAGAGGTTGGATTGAATGACCTTAAAGTTTTCTTTCAGCTTTCATTCTGTCATGACATAAACTATGTCTGACATTTTTATAGTGGTAAAGTTTACAATGCATTTTCCATACATTATTAACTCATAGACCATTCCCAATGCCCTTGAGCCACTCCTTCTTCCACATTGACTCACTTTCCACTTCTCTCTGTATGGTATAGATACTATCTGAGTTGCCTTTCAGAACCTCCCCAGGAACTGTCCCAGTACCATCTAAGTACAGTGGCAAGATACAGATCAGCAAGACTGGAGATGGCTCTGGATGTAATGGGAGACCTTGACCTTTTTAAGTTAAGTTCTTTCCCAGATCTCAGTTTGATTGAGGTAATGCCCATTCATTCAGTGATTAAGATTAGGTAAAAACTGAGACAAAAATGGCCTCTTTTAAGTAGTCAAGAAAAAAAAATCAATCGGGGAGGGGAAGACAGGATTTTTTTAAAATAAAAAATCTATTTCTATTTACATTCACTCTGAGTCATCAGGCCCCAACAATGATCAAGGGAAATTTGGATTTGGACCCACTGATTACCAATCAAAGAGAGCCAGAATGATTTGGGCTTAAAGTGTGGTCCTTAAGAAAGAAATCTAGTCCATAAACTCCAAGATATCTTGAGAGGTTTATTTCATTGATCAAAATTTACATTCCATTGGCTAAAATGAAGAGAAGCTTGGACTTAGAATTATGAGTGCCTGAGTTAAAATATATTCTTAATCAATGATTAAAAGTGTGATCTTGTTCAAGTCATTTCTCAGGGCCTCAATTTTCTCATTTATACATTGAGATATTAAGGAATTCATTGGGTTGCTATAAAGATCAAACTAGTAATGAATAGGATGCATTTTTAACACATCAAGAGTTAAATGTATTAATATTTATTAAATTAACATGTTAATTTATTATTAGTTGTAGTAGCAACAGCAGCAGCAGCAGTAGTAGTAGTAGCAGTAGTAATAGTAGAAGCAGCAGCAGCAGCAGCAGCAGCAGCAGTAGTAGTAGTAGCAATAGTAGTAGCAGCAGCAGCAGCAGCAGCAGCAGTAGTAGTAATAGTAATAGCAGTAGTAGTAGTAGAAGTAGTAGTACTAGCAGCAGCAACAATAACTAAATACACTACCTGGCACATAGTAGGTACTTAGTAAATGCTTATTAATTGATTGATAGTAGCAGCTGCAGCAGTAAATACTAGCTATTATTAGATGTTTAAATGGAATGAGGAACAACATGGTAGAGTAGATAATGACTGCTAAAGAACCAGGAAGACTGGGTTCCCTTCTGCCCTCTGACAAACAGCAGTTGTGTAATCTTTGGAAAATTACTTTACCTTTGTCTCTATCTCACTCTCCCATTGTCTGTCTGTCTGTCTCTTATTTAATCAGACATTTCTCAAGTCCTCAGTGCTACAATAGTGCAGAGAGGGATTTTCCTCTTGGAAGATAAATCACAGATTTGTTCCTAGAAAAAGAAATTATCCCTAAAAGTGGGGATCAAACTCTGGGACTCCTGGATTCCAAATTCTGCATTATACCTTCCCAGCTCCCAGTCATCCCTTTTGATGTCCTATGTGCACAAGGGCTTGGAGATCCAAGACCCTATTTCGTAATCTTCTCTCTCGGTCTGGGTTTGTCTTGCCCTTACTCAGCAAGCACACAGCAGCTATCTTGTCCCTGGGTTTTAATTGGCAAAGCCCCAGAGGAAGACTCTTCTCAGCCAGGGACCTGAGTTATGGAATTTTCTCCATCCGGAAACCTGGCTCATTTCCAGGGCAAAGCAATTTATTCACAAATGAGCCGCCAATCTTTTCCCGGCGATCCCCAGAACAAAGCACCCCCAAATTGGATCTCCCCCCCAACACCTTTCAACCCAGCTTCTGTATGTTTGCCTAGAGTCAGAAGCCCAGTGAGATCCCTGTTCCTCTTCCCCTTCCTCCTCCTCCTCTTCCTTTTTGTCTTCCTCCTCCTCCTCCTTTTTGAAAAGATTCTCCTTAGAACTGAGTGACTCCAGAGTCCCAGGGCTCCGTAGTAACAGGAAAGCTGCCTCCGTCACTTCTGCCTGCCTTACATCCCAGGTACGGATGCTTCTCTCTTCCCCAAGTCCTGCTATATTTATAAAATCGGACTTCAGAAAGGGAAGTGAGCTGGAAAACTGATTTTTGTGCCTGTAGCATCAGGTACTGTTTAACCAGTGGGAGGGACTGATAAAATTAGCAGGCTGACTAACCACTTCCCTTCCTTGTTGCTCTTTAATATTATAACGGATACAGAAAAGTTCAGAGGGAAGCCTGTTACTTTTCTAGACCACAGTGTACTTTTTTCAAAGGGAGAATGCACAACAGGACGGGTAAGTTTCTTTCTTAACTTTTCATATGAAAGGAAAATTGAGGGGTGTTTTGTGGGGGGAGTATTTGAATAAAAACCCTCTAGGATATGGAATATGAAGCTGCTATGGGAAAGAAAGCAACTGACAATTTATAGTCAGGAAACTGCCTTGCATGAAATAGTTTTGGTTTAAAAAAAAAGAAGGAAGAAAGTATGAGAGAGAGAGAGAAAGAAAAAAAGAAAAAAAAGAAAGAATTAATGAAAGAAAAGAAAGAGAAAAGAAATGACCCTGAGTGGCTTTCAATAAGTCACTTTGTGTTTCTCATCCTCAGTTGCTTTATTTGTAACTTTATGATCCATTTGTCTTAAATCTCATGAGAGCAAAGATTGGCACCAAAAATGTGTTTTGATTTCAGTTAAATCCCAGTAATAGAGCACTTAACTATCCAAGATCCCAGAAGGGAGATCCCAAATCACTCTGGAGGAGGAGAGAAGAGGTTTGGTTTTTTCATTGTAAAAATTAAACTGCTGAGACCTAGGACTTAGACCTTCCTCTAATTTCTCAGGGAGACACTTGGTTCCCCAATTGATTCCAGAAGTTCAAACTTGGTGGTTGTGGGTGGAAATGGCTGATTTTATCTGCTAGTTGACAGGAGAGGATCCTGAGAAACACTGACATTGTCCAGACTTATCCAGGACTTTAGGAAGATAGTTTGGGGTTCTGAAATGGAAACTCCAAGCAGAGAGAACAGGCTTCTCTCCACCAGCACTCATTTTCAACATTTGTGAAAAAGATTTTGGGTCGAACGTTGTCATAGGAAATGGAGCTGCAAGGCAAAGGGAGATGAGCCAAGCCGCCTCTGGTCACATTTCCCAGCCCGGCAGCCCAGAGAGCAGCAGCACATACATTTGCCTTTCTGTCTATGGAGTGAGTCTGGACAGCTTCCAAGTGACCACTGACTTTTTCTTGCTTATCCAATGACCCAAGGTCAGGGTCAACTTGCTCTCTAGTCTTCCCACATGATTCAGATCCCTGGAGAATACACAGATGTATCCTCTTCCCACCTGCCCCTGAACAACTCTCCCTTAATTCTGTTTTAAAAGCTGTCCAGTTTAGTGGATAAAACACTAATCTTGGGGTCAGGAAGACCAAAGTTCAAGTCAAGCCACAGACACTTGCTAGCTGTGTGACTCTGGGCATGTCACTCTAGACCTCAGTTTACTCCTCCTTAAAATGAGCAGGTTGGACTTGATTGTTTCTAATGAACTTCCAGTTTTAGAACTGTGATTCTCTGTGGCTGGTGGTAGACTTTGTTTTCTGAAGTCCATTTCATAAGTTGAGAAAAACCAAATCCATCAATCAGTCATCATGAACCTACTGGATGTAAGGGACTGTGCTCCTGCTGCGCAAGGAGACAATCAGGTTTGTTTTACTCCCAATCTACTCATCCCAGAAATCTTGCCAGAGAATCTACATACCAGCTTCTCAGAAGGCACTTAATAAAATATTGGTTAATTAATCCTAGAGTTGTTGGGAGAACCAAAATAATTTATGTAAAGTGCTTCACAAGCCTTAAAGTATTTTTATAAAGATTAGCTGCTACTACTATCAATAATAACAATAATAAAAGTCTCAAGTCAACAATAAGTATTTATTTAGTGCTCACTGTGTGCCAGACACTGTGCTAAGCTCTGAAGGGTGGTCCATTGCGTAGGTGGAGGAAACACCCCCACCAACAAAATCCCAAGTGGGAGACATTTTGAATTGTTAGAAACCTTTGGAGTTGCACAAAGGGGGGCTTTTGAAGGCTTTTTGACCCTCATGTGCTTAAAATGGGCTCACAGACTTAGAATTGAATGACTTTCTCAAGGCTAATTCTTGTTTGCTTGAGACTTAGTCTTATGTATTCATTTAAACCAAGAAGAATGCCAGAAGTCAAATATAATTTGATATGCTGTAAGGCTTAGGCAGTTATCTAGTTTTCCAACACCACATTAGAAGGGAGAGACGCTGTGTAGTCTGTCCAGAGAGTGTGGTCATTGTGCCGGTCAGGTGAAACTGGACTGGACAAGTCACTCAGAAAATTCCCTTTAGTCAACCCATCGGGCTGTAGGTGTGGTTTTGATTCTGAAGATCATCTGTTTCTCTTTGGAGAGTGAAGGAGACGGGAAATTCATGCAAATAATCTATAAAAATAGGTATTTTTTTGGTAAAATGAATGATAAACACGGTTGGGTATTGCAAAGTATTGTCTGGCTTTGACAAAACCTGAAAATTCCATACTGTGTGCTTTCATCTCCTCTATGAGTAATCATAAAACACCAAATATAGATGAGAAAGCCTTTAGGCTGGGAGGGGGAGGAGAGGATTTCAAAAGTTAGGAGATTTCTTCTCTCCATGGATTATGCCTTGGAAGCTCAGTCTTCTTCCTTTGGCATTGGAGCCGGGGGAGGGAAAGGAATAGGGCATTGTTAGCAATTGCATTTGGGAATTCATACTGGGAAATGTGGCAATTGAATTCATCATCTATGGAGTCCTTTTACATGAAAGGCACTGTGTGTGCTACTGCTTCTGATGATAAGACAACAAAGTTTTAAGAGTCCCTGCCTTCGGCGAGCCCATTTTCTACTAGCCTGACGAGTGTTTCCATGGCTATTGTCAGGAAATGGGATGTTAAACAGCTAGCTTCAGTACCTGGCACTTCTAATTTCATTTTTCTGCAGCTTTCAGTACAAAATTGATCCAGAAAATTCATTTTATTTTTCATTTCACCTTTGTTTGGTGCCCCATTTCATTTAGGTCACTGTTGTTATTCAGTGGTTTCAGCTCTTGGTGACCCCATTTGGGGTTTTCTTTGCAAAGATACTGGAGTGGTTTGCCATTTCCTTCTCCAGTTCAATTTACAGATGAGGAAACTGAGGAAAATAAAGTTAAGTGCCTTGCCCAGGGTCACAAAACTAGTAAGGGACTGAGGTTAGATATGAACTCAGGAAGATGGAGTCTTCCTGATTGTAGACCGGTACTCTATCCACTGTAGTGCCATGTAGCTGCCCTCATTTTGGTCAAAAACATCCTAGTCTTATTATTCCCTAAACAAAAAAGTTAACAAGGATTCAGTGAACTTTTCAAAATATATATTTTTGATAACTCTCTTTTAATATAGCTGTTTTCCTTTGTAATCCCATAAAATTTTGTTTTTATGCATTAGTAACATGATTCTGGGGAAAAGTCCATGGGTTTCACCAGATTGTATAGCTGGGGATGTCCAGGATACAATGAGAGTTAAGAACTTTTAGAGAATCAATTTTTCTTAATGAGATCTCCAGGGATGACTGAAGAATTCCTGGAAAAACTTTGAAAGATTGGAAATCACTTTCTTTTCCTGTCATTGCGGAAGGGGTTTGCAAGGGGTGGGGCTTGCAGAGGTTGGGGAGAGGGGAAGGAGAGGCTCAGTGAAATTGCTGGGGGTGGGTGGACTGGGATTTCTTAGCAAGGAAATCATCCCTTTAGCAAGTAGTCACAAACCATCTCCTCAAGGGCTTCTCTCGCCTCTCTTTCCACGTGTGTCTCTCTCTAACTCACCAATCATTTTCCCTACTTCAATGTGAAGGCCTTTCTGAGGCAAAAGCTGATTCAAGAAAATCATTTGGGCTGAGCCTTCTTATCACAACATTAACATCTGAGTAAAATTGGCAAGTTTCTCTGAGACTCTAAGAGCTGTTTTCCTTGAAGTGTTTTTGTGGCCATGTCTGGGATGATGTCTTCTTCTATTTCCTTCATATCTGTCCTGACCTCCAAGCTCATGTCGAGAATGGCAATTGTTTCTTTTGGACTAAAATCCTCATTAAGTGACCCTAGTGAATAGTTATTATAACCTTCCATTATAAACTTCCTTCTTTTACTACATCTATAGGGGGTGGTGGTAGACCACTTAAACGTGATGAATTTCTCTGGTCTTCAAACCATTTCTATTATTTCCATGATTTTAGAATGTCTCTGTTTTGTTAATTTTTCAGTTGATTCTATCCCTGCTGGATTCAGCTTTTGGCAGCTCTCACAAAGTACAGAAAAGAACAGAGTATTGTATGTGCTTAATCAAAGTTTGCTGATTGTATGATTGATTAAATTTCCAATTCAACCACATACTGACTGTGTGGTCTTACATGAGTCATTTTATCTCAAGAGGGTTTTCATTTCTTTCTTTGCAAATGGCACAGTATGAAAAGTGCTTCTTAGGCCCAAAAGGACTAGAGGTCACTTACTAAATGTATGACCTTTATCAAATTTTTTACCTTCTGGGCACTTCAGGTTCCTCATCTGGAGAATGAGTATGCCAAACTAAAACTATACTCAAAGGGAACGAGCTACCTGCCACTAGAAATCAACAAATCTATCCATATTACTAACTCAGGTAAAATATAAATAAATTAAGTTTAACAATAAAGACAATTTTAAAATCCCTGGGCAACTGGGAGTAACTAATTTTATGTAGATAGATATCAATATCTATATCTATCTATCTATCTATGTGTGTGTATCTATATCTATATAAAATTAGTTACTCCCAGTTGTCCCATATTATAATACCAGCTCCTCAGCCTGGTATTGAAGTCCTTTGTACCAGCTCCAGCCTCCTCTTCCATTTTATGTTGTTATATTATTGATGTCCTAAGTTCCAGCCAGATGGACCCATTGGCTTTTTCCCATTCCCTTTCCCATTTTTCTGCCTTTAAGAATGTTGTCTGTGCTCATTTCCAACTCAAGCAACTCTAACCATTTTTAAGGCTTCCCTGGGAGAGGCAACTAGGTGAAGGAGTGGATAGAGTACCAGCCCTGGAGTCAGGAAAACCTGCATTGAACTTTAGCCTATGTGATCCTGGGCAAGTCACTTATTCCCTGATTGCCTCCCCCCCAAAAAAAAACAACAAAAAAAATTAGCTCAGTTATAGTATTAGATCTAAAGTGGAGGACCAAGATTCAAATAGTGCCTTTTATACTTATTACCTGCCTGATACTAGACATCTCATTTCTTCTGTTTCCATCTCTATAAAATAAATTGTTTGGACTGTATGACTTCAGAGTTCCAGTTTAGCTCTAAATATGTTTTTCCCCCAAGAATCTATCATGGGTCCTCCTACTTGGGATATTTTTTCTCTCCTCCTTAAATTATCTCTTTGTTGATCTATCATATTCTCTCAATTGAATGGAAAGTCAGCAAGGTTAAAGACTGCTTTCCTTTCAGCTTTGTGTCCCCAATTCCTCAGTGCCAAGCACAATATTTTGCACCTAGTAGGTGCTTAATAAATATACTTGTTGAAATTGATTGAATTGGAAATTGCAGAGATTGAGTGCTTTTAATTTCATGTAATCCATCACTGTCTTTGAGACTGACAATAACGTTGAGTGTATGCAGTGCTATTTACCTGAAGGGTTTTAGAAATGCTAACAGATTGTTCATCTCCACACTGTGGGGAGAAGTGTGACTGGAAAGTGAGAGAGGAACTAAGGGCCGGTCTGCTTAATGACCTTTGGATTTCATGTATTCCTAGGGCACAGGTAGGAATAGAAACTGGCCTTATGGGGAACTGAATCTGAATGTACTGACATGGTAGGTATTGAAACTTCCTCCACTTTCCAGACTAAGAAAATGATGATTTTTTTTCCTCCCAGAATTGAAAGTCCTTTGCGCCTGATTGCTTTTATCAGTCTGTAAACACTGACTTAGCATCTTTTATATCCTAGGTATTTTTCTAGGCATAGGATATACAAAGATAAAAATGAGAAAATCCCTGTCCTCATGGTTCATTGATTCTGGTGGGAGGGGATATGTATCTGTTTGTGGTTGAGAGAAAGGCAAAGACAGTCTTTATATGTGTAATGGGGATAACTTATTTGTAGAAAGCACAAAAGTCACGAGTAATCATGATGATATGTTATTGCTTTTATTTTCTAAAGCTTGTCTTTGTAAACCTTTAATATTTTGATATGCTTTTTCTGCTGCTTCTTGGTAAGGAATGGGGTTTCCTTCTGAGTGCTACAAGGTTTATTCAAATCTTGCAAAGAATATGTTGTTTGAAAAAAATCCTAGTTTCCTTGTATTAACAGAGTAGAGGTTGGCTGAATGCTAAGTGAAGTAGAAAGTCGTGCAAATGTTGACACACATGTGTGTGGCCAGACCCCAGCAAAAACTTTTCATGGTTGTTGTGGCTAGGGTGGGGATGGTGAAGGGCTGCCCTGGTACAAGGCTTGATCCAAAGGACTTCCAGCGTATTCTAAGATTCTAAGATAATAGAAATCTCTGATTTACGATGATATCCGGAGAAAAGCTTTCTATACTTTTTATGTTTATTCCATTGTAAAACTTATTACACATTAAGATGCTTTTAGAGTTTTCTAAATTTTTCAGTTTGGGGCAATCAGATGTCATTCTGCATTTTCTGCAGAATTTTGTTTAAATCTGATCTTTTTTCTTGGACTACGTCATCTCGGACATTTGGATTCTGGCTCGAAGAATCAAAGAATGGCCAAAGAAAGGAAGGAATCAAAGGGTACTGTGGATGCCCTATAATTCTGAATGGAAGGTCAGGGACACGAATCCTGAGTGGGATGGTGGATGCAGAGACAGTCACAATCTTCAGGGGTGGGGAGAGTATCCATACCAGCCCTCCTGAATGCATTGGGACACTGAAGCCTCAGTAGGGGCTCCAAGAAAATACTTCCATGTTTTTGTGCCAGTGTTTACACGGTGCCTTATACATAGTAAGTGTGTAATAAGTGTTTATGAGTGGATTTGCGCTATTCCCTGTTGTTTGTAATGCACAACACTCCCTTGACTTATTTGCAAGTTATGGTATCAACTTCCTGATGTCATGGTCCTCAAAGGACAAAGTAGTCCACCACCAACAGCCACAGGGTTCACCAAACATCTCCTTTGTCTTTTGGATTATCAGTAATGTTGATTCTTTGAGATGACCTGATTCAAAACTGAATGACAGCAAAAGAGAAATCCCGAATCCTTCTAAGAGCCATAATTCACTGAGGTACTGAGTCCTCCATGTGCAGATGTGGATTACAATCCCTCCAAGGATTAGGAGTTTAGTTTCCAAGCTGAAAAATCTCACCTACCCACTCAGTCTATGACAGTTTCTTCTTTCATTTATTTGTTGCTTTATTTATTAAAGCTTTTTATTTTTTATAACATATGCATAGTTTTCAACATCCGTCCTTGCAAAACTTGGTCTTCCAAATGTTTCCCCTTCCTTCCCCTCCTCTCCCTCAGAGAGCAAGTAATCCAGTCTGTGTTAATC